>QNTS01007593.1:12612-27237 GCA_003317085.1 Hucho hucho
TGATGGTGTGTGTGGTGGTGTGTATGGTGGTGTGTGTGGTGGTGTGTATGATGGTGTGTATCTTCCTAGAGCTTCTGTGACAGAAGAGTCAGAGGTTGCAAGGGGTGGGGCCACCAGGGTTCTGCTTCCTGTCAGCAGTAACAGCAGTCTGTCTCTCATCCATGTCCTGTTCTGGGCCCCCTCCCCTGCCTCTTTCTGTTAGCCTTCAGTCATGCACACTAATAATCTACTGTCCTGTCCAAGCTTTCAAATCTTCAATTGGAATAATACACTATTGCTTGTTTTTTCTTTACTTTATATTTTTGGGGTGTTCAGTGTTCGGGCTTCAACCCAGGGAGAAACGCTGACTAGATATACTCCTGAAAGCAGATAGACAGCTGCCCACTCAGGTGAATGGGTAGGGCTTGGCATGTACACACAATTATTAACAGCAGCTTAGGATGCAATATGGGAAAACAATGGGTGGAGGAGAGTAATCATCAACCCAAAGTGAGAACCTTTTGTTTGATTAAGGGTGAATTTGCATGTGAGAGATATATTATGTATAACCTAATATGTGTATATATATGTAAAATTATCAATGAACCTACCAGGTACAACCCCAAATTCGTAAACACGGGCACCCTCATAGATATCATCCTAACCAACTCGCCCTCTGCTGTCTTCAACCAAGATGCGGTCAAACGACCACCCCTCATCACTGTCAAACGCTCCCTAAAACACTTCAGCGAGCAGGCCTTTCTAATCGACCTGGCCCGGGTATCCTGGAAGGATATTGACGTCATCCCGTCAGTAGAGGATGTCTGGTTATTCTTTAAAAGTGCCTTCCTCACCATCTTAAATATGCATGCCCCATTCAAAAAAGTAGAACCAGGAACAGATATAGCCCTTGGTTCACTCCAGAACTGACTGCCCTTGACCAGCACAAAAACATCCTGTGGCGTACTGCAATAGCATCGAATAGCCCCCGCGATATGCAACTTTTCAGGGAAGTTAGGAAAGCTAAAGCTAGCTTTTTCAAGCAGAAATTTGCATCCTGTAGCACATACTCCCAAAAGTTCTGGGACACTGTAAAGTCCATGGAGAATAGGAGCACCTCCTCCCAGCTGCCCACTGCACTGAGGCTAGGAAGCACTGTCACCACTGATAAATCCACGATAATTGAGAATTTCAATAAGCATTTTTCTACAGCTGGCCCTGCTTTCCACCTGGCTACCCCTACCCCGGTCAACTGCCCTGCACCCCCCACAGCAACTCGCCCAAACCCCCCCATTTCTCCTTCACCCAAATCCAGATAGCTGATGTTCTGAAAGAGCTGCAAATTCTGGACCCCTACAAATCAGCCGGGATAGACAATCTGTACCCTCTCTTTCTAAAATGATATGCCGAAATTGTTGCAACCCCTATTACTAGCCTGTTCAACCTCTCTTTCATATCGTCTGAGATCCCCAAAGCTTGGAAAGCTGCTGCGGTCATCCCCCTCTTCAAAGGCTCTTCAAAGGGGGAGACACTCTAGACCCAAACTGGCTCGAAAGCCAAGATAACAAACAGATCGAATCCCACCATACCTTCTCCGCTATGCAATATGGTTTCCGAGCTGGTCATGGGTGCACCTCAGCCACCCTCAAGGTCCTAAATGATATCATAACCGCCATCGATAAGAGACAATACTGTGCAGCCGTATTCATCGACCTGGCCAAGGCTTTCGACTCTGTCAATCACCACATTCTTTTTGGTAGACTCAACAACCTTGGTTTCTCTAATGACTGCCTCGCCTGGTTCACCAACTACTTCTCTGATAGAGTTCAGTGTGTCAAATAGAAGGGCCTGTTGTCCGGACCTCTGGCAGTCTCTATGGGGGTGCCACAGGGTTAAATTCTCGGGCCGACTCTCTTCTCTGTATACATCAATGATGTCGCTCTTGCTGCTGGTGATTCTCTGATCCTCCTCTACGCAGATGACACCATTCTGTATACTTCTGTCCCTTCTTTGGACACTGTGTTAACTGACCTTCAGACGAGCGTCAATGCCATTACAACTCTCCTTCCGTGGCCTCCAACTGCTCTTAAATGCAAGTAAAACTAAATTCATGCTCTTCAACTGATCGCTGCCTGTACTCGCTCGCCCGTCCAGCATCACTACTCTGGACGGTTCTGACTTAGAATCTGTGGACAACTACAAATATCTAGGTGTCTGGTTAGACTGTAAACTCTCCTTCCAGACCCACATTAAGCATCTCCAATCCAAAATTAAATCTAGAACCGTCTTCCTATTTCGCAACAAAGCATCCTTCACTCATGCTGCCAAACATACCCTCGTAAAACTGACTATCCTACCGATCCTCGACCAATTACAAAATAGCCTCCAACACTCTACTCAACAAATTGGACGCAGTCTATCACAGTGCCATCCGTTTTGTCACCAAAGCCCCATATACCACCCACCACTGCGACTTGTGTGCTCTCGTTGACTGGCCCTCGCTTCATACTAGTCGCCAAACCCACTGGCTCCAGGTCATCTATAAGTCTTTGCTAGGTAAAGCCCTGCCTTATCTCAGCTTACTGGTCACCATAGTAGCACGCACCCGCAGCACGCGCTCCAACAGGTATAGTTCACTGGTCACCCCCAAAGCCAATTCCTCCTTCGGCCGCCTTTCCTTCCAGTTCTCTGCTGCCAATGACTGGAACGAACTGCAAAAATGTATTGAAGCTGGAGACTCATATCTCTCTCACTAACTTCAAGCACCAGCTGTCAGAGCAGCTCACAGATCATTGCACCTGTACATAGCCCATCTGTAAATAGCCCATCCAACTACCTCATCCCCATACTGTATTTATTTATTTATTTTGCTCCTTTGCACACCAGTATCTCTACTTTCACATTCATTTTCTGCACATCTATCACTCCAGTGTTTAATTGCTATATCGTAATTACCTCGCCACTATGGCCTATTTTTTGCCTTACCTCCCTTATCCTACCTCATTTGCACACACTGTATATAACTCTACTGTATTATTGACTGTATGTTTGTTTATTCCATGTGTAACTCTGTGTTGTATGTGCCGAACTGCTTTGCTTCATCTTGGCCAGGTCGCAGTTGTAAATGAGAACTTGTTCTCAACTAGCCTACCTGGTTAAATAAAGGGGAAATAAAAAATAAATTAAAAAAACGAACTAAAAGCAAGAGATCGCTATGTGCACAGGTAAGATCAAAGAAATTGCCTCTGCGCATTGAAACAGGTATTGTGGTGAAATGGAAGAGGAAAGACTATGTAACTATTGTGACCTCGAAGAAATAGAGAAGCTCTGTATTGGCTCGCTTCTTGGCCTGTAGGTCAGCGATGTTTGGAGCTCTGCTTTGGCTCGCTGGTTGGCCTGTAGGTCAGCGATGTTTGGAGCTCTGCTTTGGCTCGCTGGTTGGCCTTTAGGTCAGTGATGTTTGGAGCTCTGCTTTGGCTCGCTGGTTGGCCTGTAGGTCAGCGATGTTTGGAGCTCTGCTTTGGCTCACTGCTTGGCCTGTAGGTCAGCGATGTTTGGAGCTCTGCTTTGGCTCACTGCTTGGCCTGTAGATCAGCACGGTTTGGAGCTGTACTTCGTCTCGCTGCTTGGCCTGTAGGTCAACACGGTTTGGAGCTCTGCTTTGGCTCGCTGCTTGGCCTGTAGGTCAGCGGTGTTTGGAGCTCTGCTTTGGAAGTGGTGTGTGTGCTAGGCTGCTTCTCTACAGCGTTTATGTTTGTACCGGAGTTTAACCACAAACACACAGCGGGCGGCTGAGGAGAGTGACAGAACAGAGCTGAGCAGTGGCTCACCACTCACCAGCGTCGGAGGGGTAGAGAGAGAAAGAGAGAGATAAAGAGAGAGCATTACCTTGCTACTGAGAGAGGCAGCCAAAAGCAGACCTGGCTCTCGAGAGAAGACAGGCCATGTGCCCACTGCCCACAAAATGAGGTGGAAACTGAACTACACTTCCTACCCTCCTGCCAAATGTGTGACCACATAAGATCTACATATTTCCTACAGATCACACAGACCCACAAAGAATTTGAAAAAAAATCTAACATTGATAAACTTCAATATCTGTTAGGCAAAATACTGCAGTGTGTAATCACAACAGCAAGATTTATGAGAGAAAGAGAGAGAGAGAAATACCATTACGTGAAATACCACAGTGTTAATTTACAGCAGCAAGATGTGTGACCTGTTGCCACAAGAAAAGGGCAACCAGTGAAGAACAAACACCATTGTAAATACAACCCATATTTATTTATTTTCCCTTTTGTACTTTAACTATTTACACATCGCTACAACACTGTATATAGACATAATATGACATTTGAAATGTCTTTATTATTTTGGAACTTGTGTGAATGTAATATTTACTGTTCACTTTTTATTGTTTATTTCACTTTTGTTTATTATCCATTTCACTTGCTTTGGCAATGGAAACATATGTTTCCCATGCCAATAAAGCCCCTTAAATTGAATTGAGTGGATCTGTGAAGACCTCTACTGTAGTCTACGTTATCACCGACCTCAATCCAGAGTCTCTCAGAGCGTTCACAGTCTGCCAACTGACACCCCTGCCCAGCAAACCAAAATTGGTTCTGTGCAAGTTCCCAGAACATTTGTTAGGTTGCGTCAAATGTTCTCATAACACAAAAACTGTGCAGTTGTGCTGACGTACAGATAATGTTTGTATCAGGGTGCACAAAACTTTCCTTTGATGTTACAAGAATGTTTACAGAACAGCCTTTCTGAGTTCTTTAAAGGTTCCCAGAACATTTCATTAGGTTGTGGAAACAGTGTGTGTGCTTTACAAGCGATGGGTTCCCAAAACACAATGATCAGTTGTGATGACATTCATACAATGCTTAAGTTAGGTTGCACAGGACATTCCTATAATGTTGTAAGAATGTTGACGGAAGACCTGGTTTAAATTCTTTAAAGGTTCCCAGAAGATTTAACTGAGTTATGGGAATTAAATGGGATGTTAAAATAATATTGTTGTGATATTCACAAAGGTTGCACAGAATGTTGCACAATTTACATATAAGTCTGTTTTTATGAAGTTCACAGCATATTTTGTTTTTAGGTTCAAAATAATATTACATCGACATTCAGGCAATGTACATTTGACCTTGTCTTGGAGGTCCTCACAACATTTCTAAAACATTTAGGAAACGTTATATTTAAGTTTCACCTAATATTACCACAACATTCTCAGTGTGAAAATGTCTCCTTAACTAGATTGGAATACATCTCCATTGCGTTTCTCTCAAATAAGCATTTGAGGACTGTATTGTAGGCCCACTACAAGGTGGTATAGACACATGGCATTTCCATTTCATTCATGGGACAGCAGAAGAGCATTTAATCATACAAATAAAAAACATATTTCTTACACTTCCTTTCAACAGAATATAAACGCAACAATATTTTGTACTTTTAACAAAGTGGGGTTTGAACCTGCCATGCCAGGTGTTTTATCCTCTGAAGCACCAAGGAAGCGCTCTTAAGTCTTATTTTTTTCTGGATATAGTCATGGAAGTACGGTCAATCAGGAATTCCGAGTGATGTCACTCACTACGTCACCACAGAATCTACATGGAGAGCTAGGAAGTTTAAGCCCCCCCCCCGGGGTGCTACTATAGATTTACAGTAGAAGTGCCCGTCCAAGAAGGCTTAAAGGTCATTGGCCAGAAATAAAATGACATCAAATCCCATTCTCCCATAGATTTGATTGGACTGATCATGTCAACATCTTAGCTATCTAGCTAGATCAGCAGTTATCATCATGAATGACGTCAGACATAAAATTTACGCAAGTCGGAAATCACGAATTCAACAATGAGGGGTTTGGGAGGAAGAAGTGGCTAACTGTGAGCATCGAAAAGCAATCACCATTTTGCTTCCCCTGTCTGCTATTTGGTCGGAGAGGGTGTGTGGTCCAAGTCTGGGTTTAAGTGCTTATACAGAAACTTCTGTCTGAAAACTTCTGTCTGAAATGGTCTGAAAACATGAGAAATGTACATCACATGTAGACTGTTGAACTCAGATTACTGGGGAAACTTTAATAATGTTTACACATCTTGCATCACTCATCTCATATGTATATACTGTATTTTATACCATCTATTGCATCTTGCCTATGCCGCTCTGTCATTGCTCATCCTTATATTAATATGTACGTATTCTTATCCCATGCCTTAACTTAGATGTGTGTGTATTAGGTAGTTGTTGTGGAACTGTTTGATTACATGTTAGATATTGCTGCACTGTCGAGTACTAGAAGCACAAGCATTTTACTACACTCGCACTAACGTCTGCTAACCGTGTGTATGTGTCCAATAACATCTGAGGTATAGACTACTGGTCGGTTTGTTTGTGATCAAAGTAGAAGTTGTCATTAACTACTGATCTAGGATCAGATTACTCTTGCCCAAACCTAACCTTAACCATTAGAGGGATTGGTTAGGAGCAACTCTTACTTACTCTACTCATGACAAGTATTACTGCGGCAGATCTCTCAAATCAATCTATATATACATGTGTTATTACTACATGTGTTTTTTTTCTGCCTTTCCCTATGAATCAGCCGCCATCAAAAATTGGATTTGATGGCGGCTCAGCTACACACCGCATATAAACGAGCCATCGACCTTCGCAACCAACAAACAGAGAAGAATAGGTATGTGCTTGCCAGAATTGTAGCACGCGTTAAATTGTGTGGCAGAACAAATAGGCATTTAGGCTAAATCCATCTCAGCTCGCTCAATCGAAATTACGGCTTGCCTTTTATCCGCTCATCATTCCCTCATGCCATAGTTTGTATATCTCCATTGTTATATTGCTTATATAGGTCTATCTAATTAGGCTGCATTTCTGTATAAGCACTTTGTGCCAGCTGCTGACATTTGATTGATTGATAGTATATTATTCATCATTTTAGGCAATGTTAGAATGATGCATTTCATTGTTTTGCTTACTTTTGTATTATAATTAGTTAATGTGCTTTTCTCCACGAGGAGGGGATACTATATAGTGTTGTTGGGTCTGTAACCGTGAAGAGGGGATACTATATAATGTTGTTGGGTCTGTAACCGTGAAGAGGGGATACTATATAATGTTGTTGGGTCTGTAACCGTGAAGAGGGGATACTATATAATGTTGTTGGGTCTGTAACCGTGAAGAGGGGATACTATATAATGTTGTTGGGTCTGTAACCATGAAGAGGGGATACTATATAATGTTGTTGGGTCTGTAACCATGTTTGCCAGTGACTCTTCCCATTCAAATATTTCTGTTCAACAAACAGTTCAGTAATAGACCCATGTAATTTCAGTTGATATTGTGAGGGTTGTTTGTCTGCGCAATGCGCTGTCTGTGTATCGGTTCATTGTCTATAAAAGTGGATCCTAGTGTGTCACAACCTGATCTGTTTTACCTGTCTTTGTGATTGTCTCCACCCCTCCTCCAGGTGTTGCACATCTTCTCCACTATGCCCTGGGTATTTATACCTGTGTTCTCTGTTTGTCTGTTGCCAGTTTGTCTTGTTTGTTCAAGTCAACCAGCATTTTGTGTCTCAGCTCCTGCTTTTTCCAGCCTCTCTTTTCTCGACCTCCTGGTTTTTGACCCTTGCTTGTCCTGACTCCGAGCCCGCCTGCCTGACCACTCTGCCTGCCCCTGACCCTGAGCCTGCCTGCCTGCCGACCTGTATCTTTGCCCCCCTCTGGATTACCGACCTCTGCCTTACCCTGACCCTGAGCCTGCCTGCCGCCCGGTACCGTTGCCCCACCTCTGGTTTACTGACCCCTGCCTGCCTTGACCTGTGTATTGCCTGCCCCTGTTGGAATATTAAACTATTGTTTATTCAATGTGGTCTGCATCTGGGTCTTACCTTCATACTTGATAGTACGAACTGGCCATTACTGACCCAGCAGACCCGGACCAGCTGTGCAACGCCATATCCTCCCAAAGAGCCTCCATTGGTAGGCACGAGGAATTGCTTGGTGGGCTGATGAAGGGGTCCAAATGTTGGCTGAGCACCATGACCGGGCGTTGGACATGCTGCTGGAGCAATTCCGCGGGTCGTCTGAGGGGCAGCCTGCCACGGTGGTAACCCCCCCGCCCCTCAGCAACTCGCCGGTTAGCAGCGCCGCACCACGGACCACTCCACCTTCCCGGGAGCCCCGGTTACCTCCTCCGGAACGCTTTAATGAAGAGCCGAGCACCTGTCGGGCGTTTTTAGCTCAGTGTGCCCTCATTTTCGAGCTTCAGCCCTCCTCCTTCCCCTCGGATCGCTCCAAAATAAATAATTTTGTGTCCTCGTGCCCGGTAAAAGACCAGGCCCACCGGTAGGAGCGAGCACTCTGGTGGGCCATATGGGGAACTTTTCTGCTTCCCTTACCCACACCCCTTTTTCATGTCATTCTGCTGTGGGGAAACCAGTCCAAATCTCTCTGGGTCCTCATTGACTCTGGTGCCGATGAGAGCTTTTTGGACGCCACAATGGCTTCTGGGCTTAAGGCCTCAACATCTTTCTGAATTTATCTGAACTAATATCTATCTGCATTTCTGTCACTATCCATTTTCTGTCGCTGTCCATTGAAAGTGCTGAACGAATAGGCCTACCTCGTCGCAGCTCGTTTGCTTGCACTGGCTTATACATAGAGCTGTGTTAATGATATAAGAACAAACATTACGAATTTACTGAATATAAATGTATAATGTTTGTTAATTTTTCAAAAGTCAAAACTCATGTTGGCATTCGTTATTATTGAAGGAGAATGCGGTTCTTATCGAGTTACATAAATCCAAACCATATTCATTTAAGCAAATCAGGCATGTCAGCTGTAGTTTTTGAAATGGAAGCAAATTAGGCTGAATGAACTGTATCACTGCCAGAAGAGGCTCCGCTGATAGCCCGGTGTAGCGGTAGTAAGGATTCACTCCATGGTCCGCTGTTGGGACAGTTTGCGGGCACCGTTTGTTACCGTTAGAGTGTGTTTATTGTATTGTTTAGTGTTGTGTTGTGTAGTGGTTTCGCTGGCATTGCCTGAGTTTATTGCACCAAGACTTACATTAATAAAAAACATATAAAACATTAAAACACTAAAACACTAAAACACTAAAACATTAAAACACTAAAACACTAAAACATTAAAACACTAAAACATTAAAACACTAAAACACTAAAACATTAAAACACTAAAACACTAAAACATTAAAACACTAAAAAACTAAAACACTAAAACACTAAAACATTAAAACACTAAAACAGTAAGAAATACCGTAACAAAAAATAAGGAACAGCATGTCAGAAAACAGCTCAATGTGAAGAATCCAATCACTTTTGGGTGACATTGGAATGCACTAAACAAACAACAACAAGAAGAGCTACCTATCCAAAAATGGAGATGTTTGGACAAACCACTTCTTCCAAATTTTTTGGCCATATAACAAAGAACCAATAACAAAAACATATACATGATCATTTACCAAAAAAAATCAGCTATTAAAGATTACCAGAACACATTGATTTACATTGGATGAGCTACAGTACAAAATACAAACCCTCCAACCCAAAAAGGTCTGTGGTGTTGATGATATACTAAAACAAATGATCAAATTTACATACCACAAATTAAAATTGGCTATTCTTAAATTCGTAATTATCCTCAGCTCTGGCAGTTTCCCCAATATTTGGAACCAAGGTCTTGTCAACCAAATCCACAAAAGTGGAGAACATTTTGACCCCAATAATTAAAGTAGAATCTACATCAACTGCAATCCCAGAAACATCCTCTGCAGTATCATCAACAGCACAATCCAATATTTCCTTAAGAAAATGGCAAACTGGCTTCTTACCAAAGTACAGTACGACAGATCATGTACACATCCTGCAGACCCGTATTGACAAAAAAACTAAAGTATTCCCATGCTTTGTTGATTTCAAAAAAGCTTTTGACAAAATTTGGCATGAGGTTCTGCTTTGCAAATTGATAGAAAACGGTGTTGAAGAAAAGCATGTGACATTATAAAAATCTACAGTGAGGGAAAAAAGTATTTGATCCCCTGCTGATTTTGTACATTTGCCCACTGACAAAGAAATGATCAGTCTATAATTTTAATGGTAGGTTTATTTGAACAGTGAGAGACAGAATAACAACAAAAAAATCCAGAAAAACACATGTGAAAAATGTTATAAATGGAATTGCATTTTAATGAGAGAAATAAGTATTTGACCCCTCTGCAAAACATGACTTAGTACTTGGTGGCAAAACCCTTGTTGGCAATCACAGAGGTCAGACGTTTCTTGTAGTTGGCCACCAGGTTAGCACACATCTCAGGAGGGATTTTGTCCCACTCCTCTTTGCAGATCTTCTCCAAGTCATTAAGGTTTCGAGGCTGACGTTTGGCAACTCGAACCTTCAGCTCCCTCCACAGATTTTCTATGGGATTAAGGTCTGGAGACTGGCTAGGCCATTCCAGGACCTTAATGTGCTTCTTCTTGAGCCACTCCTTTGTTGCCTTTGCCGTGTGTTTTGGGTCATTGTCATGCTGGAATACCCATCCACAACCCATTTTCAATGCCCTGGCTGGGGGAAGGAGGTTCTCACCCAAGATTTGACGGTACATGTCCCCGTCCATCGTCCCTTTGATGCGGTGAAGTTGTCCTGTCCCCTTAGCAGAAAAACACCCCCAAAGCATAATGTTTCCACCTCCATGTTTGACGGTGGGGATGGTGTTCTTGGGGTCATAGGGAGCATTCCTCCTCCTCCAAACACGGCGAGTTGAGTTGATGCCAAAGAGCTCCATTTTGGTCTCATCTGACCACAACACTTTCACCCAGATGTCCTCTGAATCATTCAGATGTTCATTGACAAACTTCAGACGGGCATGTATATGTGCTTTCTTGAGCAGGGGGACCTTGCGGGCGCTGCAGGATTTCAGTCCTTCACAGCATAGTGTGTTACCAATTGTTTTCTTGGTGACTATGGTCCCAGCTGCCTTGAGATCATTGACAAGATCCTCCCGTGTAGTTCTGGGCTGATTCCTCACCGTTCTCATAATCTTTGCAACTCCACGAGGTGAGATCTTGCATGGAGCCCCAGGCCGAGGGAGATTGACAGTTCTTTTGTGTTTCTTCCATTTGCGAATAATCCCACCAACTGTTGTCACCTTCTCATCAAGCTTCTTGGCGATGGTCTTGTAATCCATTCCAGCCTTGTGTAGGTCTACAATCTTGTCCCTGACATCCTTGGAGAGCTCTTTGGTCTTGGCCATGGTGGAGAGTTTGGAATCTGATTGATTGATTGCTTCTGTGGACAGGTGTCTTTTATACAGGTAACAAACTGAGATTAGGAGCACTCCCTTAAAGAGTGTGCTCCTAATCTCAGCTCATTACCTGTATAAAAGACACCTGGGAGCCAGAAATCTTTCTGATTGAGAGGGGGTCAAATACTTATTCCTTCATTAAAATGCAATTCCATTTATAACATTTTTCACATGCGTTTTTCTGGATTATTTTGTTGTTATTCTGTCTCTCACTGTTCAAATAAACCTACCATTAAAATTATAGACTGATCATTTCTTTGTCAGTGGGCAAACGTACAAAATCAGCAGGGGATCAAATACTTTTTTCCCTCAATGTATGTACATAAACAACAGGTGTGGATTTAAAATTGACAGTAAACACACATATTTATTTCCTCAGGGCCATGGGGTGACACAGGGATGCAGTTTGAGCCCCACTCTCTTCAATATATATATATATATATATATACAGTGCATTCGGAAACTATTCAGACTCCTTGACTTTTTCCACATTTTGTTAAGTTACAGCCTTATTCGAAACATTTTTAAAAATGTTTTATCCTCATTAATCAACACACATAATGACAAAGCGAAAATTGGTTTTTAGATATTTAAAAAAAAACTGAAATACATTATTTACATAAGTATTCAGACCCTTTGCTATGAGATTATAAATTGATGCATCCTGTTTAGGTGCATCCTGTTTCCATTGATCATCCTTGAGATGTTTCTACAACTTGATTGGAGTCCACCTGTGGTAAATTCAATAGATTGGAAATGATTTGGAAAGGCACACACCTGTCTATATAAGGTCCCACAGTTGACAGTGCATGTCAGAGCAAAAACCAAGCCATGAGGTCTAAGGAATTGTCTGTAGAGCTCTGATTCAGGATTGTGTCGAGGCACAGATCTGGGGAAGGGTACCAAAAAATGTCTGCAGCATTGAAGGTGCCCAAGAACACAGTGGCCTCCATCATTCATAAATGGAAGAAGTTTTGAACTACCAAGACTCTTCCTAGAGCTGGCCGCCCAGCCAAACTGAGCAATCGGGGGAGAAGGGCCTTGGTCAGGGAGGTGACCAAAAACCCGACAAGAGTTCAGGACCTCAGACCGGGGAGAAGTCCAACAGGGCAATGACCAACAGGGGAATGACCATAAGCACACAGCCAAGACAACACAGGAGTGGCTTCGGAAACAGTCTCTGAATAGAAATATCTAATTTACATAAGTATTCACACCCCTGAGTCAATATTTTGTAGACCTTTGGCGGCGATTACAGCTTTGAGTCATCTTGGTTATGTCTGTATCAGCTTTGCACATCTGGATTTGGGGATTTTCTCCCATTTTTCCTTGTAGATTTTCTCAAGCTCTGTTACATTAGATGGGGAATGGCAGTGAACAGCAATATTCAAGTATTTACACAGAATTTCATTTGGATTAAAGTCTGGGCTTTGGCTGGGCCACTCAAGGACTTTCACATTCTTGTTCTGAAGCCATTCCAGCGTTGCTTTGGTTGTATGCTCGGGGTCATTATCCTGTTGGAATGTACATTTTCGTCCCCAGTCTGTCGCTTTCTCTCTGAAGCAGGTTCTCATCAAGGATTTGCCTGTATTTGGGTCCGTTCATTGTTACCTCTATCCTTACCAGTCTTCCAGTCCATGCTGCTGAAAAGCATCCCTATAGCATGAAGCTGCCACCACCATGCTTCACGGTAATGTTTTTGTTAGCCGGGTGATGAGCTATGCCTGGTTCTCTCCAGACATTGCGCTTTGCATTCAGGCCAAATTATTATTTTAAATATATTAATTTAAGCTTTATTTAACTGTAAATTTGATTTTTATGTATTTCATTTTCAATACATTTGAAAAATTTCTAAAAACATCTTTTCCCTTCGTCATGTTGGAGTATTATGTGTAGATGGGTAGGGAAAAAAGGCAATTTAATGAATTTTGAATTCAGGCTGTAACACAACAAAATGTGGAATAAGTCAGGCGTATGAATACTTTCCGAAGGCACTGCAAATGTAACTATTTGACACACTGGAAAGAATCAACCAAACAACAGCAAATTGGAATGCTATCTGGCCCTAAATAGAGAGTACAACATGGCAGAATACCTGGCCGCTGTGACTGACGCAAAACTTTGAAAATCCTTGACTATGTACACATTCAGTGAGCATAGCCTTGCAATTGAGAGAGGCCACCATAGGCAGACCTGGCTCTCAAGAGAAGACAGGATATGTGTCCACTGTCCACAAAATGAGGTGGAAACTGAGCTGCACTTCCTAACCTCCTGCCAAATGTCATATTTCCCACAGATCACACAGACCTAATAAGAATTTGAAAACAAAATCAAACATTGATAAACTCCCATATCTGAAATACCTCAGTGTACCATCACAGCAGCAATATTTGTGGCCCGTTGCCATGACAAAAGGGCAACCAGTGGAGCACAGTTTTTTTTAAATACAACCTATATATATCTGTTTATTTATTTCCCTTTCATACATCAACTACTTGCACAATGTTACAACACATTTGAAATGTCGATATTCTTTTAAAACTTTTGTGAGTGTAATGTTTACTAACGTTTCACTTGTTTGTTTCCCTTTTGTTTATTGTCTATTCCATTTGCTTTAGCAATGTAAACATTTGTTTCCCATGCCAATAAATCCTTTGAAATTAATTGAAATTGTGTGAGAGAGAGAATGAGAGAGGGAGAGAGGGACTAAGCTATCATTTCGAAGTCATGCTATAGAGACAGACGGGCGAGAAAACAGTACTATCGGCCTCTGGTGTCTACTCTGCTCTGTAGTGGTGAGTTAATCTAGAACAGAGAACACGGAGGGAGCGAGACAGGGAAAGAGAGAGAGGGGGGGCGGGGGGGGGGGGCTGGCTGGGCTCTGACAGTGAAAAGAGAGAAAGTTGGAGAATCACATGGAAAAGGATATTCTAATGGAAATCCCAAATAAATAAATGATAGGAAGAGGAGGAAAAATAAAATATGTGGAATTGGGTAAAATACTTTACTGAAAAGTCAGAGACAGTGTGTTTTTGAGAGAGAGAAAAAAGAAAGATAGACAGAGTGAATGGTAGAGAGAGAGAGAGAGTGAGAGAGAGAGAGAGAGAGAGAGAGAGAGAGAGAGAGAGAGAGAGAGAGAGAGAGAGAGAGAGTGAATGTTAGAGAGAGAGAGAGAGAGAGAGAGAGAGCGGGATATGGAAAGAGGGGGTTAGTATGGAGACAGACAGAGGGGAGGGGGACTAAGAGGGAGAGCTGAGAGAGACGCAGGGAAGGGAAGAGCTAAAGGAG
>QNTS01007593.1:27810-40968 GCA_003317085.1 Hucho hucho
AGAGAGAGAGAGAGAGAGAGAATGTTAGAGAGAGAGAGAGAGAGAGAGAGAGAGCGGGATATGGAAAGAGGGGGTTAGTATGGAGACAGACAGAGGGGAGGGGGACTAAGAGGGAGAGCTGAGAGAGACGCAGGGAAGGGAAGAGCTAAAGGAGGGGAGGGAGGGGTGATACTGGGTGAGAGAGGAGGAGGAGGAGGAGAGGAGACAGGCTGGATAGTGGATGGAGAAAAAGACAAAGAGAAGAGTGAATAAGCTGGGATCTCTCTCTTCTCTCAGAGAGCTCTATGTCTTGTATGGTGGAGATAAAGAAACCAACCGATGCATAGCGATAAGACAGCTAAGGTGTCTGGAGAGAAATGGAAGGGTGCTGGGTGGAGTGATACAGTGGGATAGAGAGAGAGGGAGGGAGAGAGAGGGAGAGAGATAGAGAGAGCAAGGTGTAGAGAAAGAGGAAGAACAGAGAAAGCTGGAATAGAGAGAGGGAGTGAGGAATAGAGAGAACGATAGAGAGAAAGAGGGAGAGAGAGCTGGAGAGAAATCGCAGAGTGATAGAACTGACTGACAGAAAAAATGGGAGGAGAGAGCTGTAAGAGAGAGAGCGAGGGGGAGGCCAGCTCATAGAGCGTACAGCACGTGTGGAGCTGAAAGAGAGAGAGGGAGGGAGGGGTGGGTGAAGGGGAGGAGAGAGGGAAACAGAGGGAGGGGGAGAGGTATTTAAACCGCGGAGCAGGACAGCACAGACTAGCTCTGAACTCCCACAGAGTAGACGGAAGAGAGGAGAGAAAGAGAAGATAAGAGAAGAGAAGAGGAACATAGAAACAGAGTGCTACAGTCTGCTTATAGCCAGCCCCACACACACACATATCCACACACTTCCAGAACGCAACCTCACCCATCCAGCTGGACTTTCTTTCTCCAAGTTGACTCCAGCCCTCAAGCCATCTGGAGCTCTGTCTGTGACAACCTTTCCTCCACGCACCACCACTCTCACTCTTCCTCGTCCATCTCTCCCTCGTTCCCTCTTTCCCTCGTTCTTCACGGGGGATGGCACGGGCCTCTTTTGGGGGTGCCCTCAGCTGTACCCTGCTGGCCCTGGTGTTGGCGGCCGGTATGGATTTGGGGAGTCCTCCTGCGGCAGGCTTCTACCCCCACTTCAACCCTTTCTTCTTCCTGTGTACCCACCATGGTGAGCTGGAAGGGTCCGGGGTGGCAGAGGGAGGGGGAGAGGTGCTCCTCACCCTACAGATCGCTGGGGACCCCACCCACTACACTCCGGGACAGGAGTATCAAGGTGAGTTAGGCTACCCACTGTACACCCCGCAGTGGTAGGGTACACACCCAGGGTAAAATGATGTGAGTGTGTATGTGTATAGCCGGAGGAGACTGATTTTGTTATGTTTGATCATCTTGTGTGTGACTTTGTGTGTGTGTGTGTGACCCGCTGTGTGTGTGTGACCCGCGTGTGTTACCCCTCAGTGTTTGACTGTGTGTATCTGAATGTGGAGGAGACAAAGTTGTTTGATAATTTTTTTTGCATGGCTGATATCAATCATTATCTTTATTAAGTTAAGAATAAATAGTTGTGTATCTATGGTTTAACATTTGAGTGTTTTTCAAGCATATTTCTTGCTGAAAAATGTGGGGCATGTTTCCAACATACAGATGGATAGAGAGGTCACTTTATGGTTGGCTGTACTTAGGATGGACAGTTGACAGTTGAATGATAGACAGGTCACTTTATGGTTGGCTGCACTTAGGAGGGCAGTTTCTACAAGCATAGTTACATATGTTAAATAGGAATTAAGTTTGTCTGCTTTGTTACACGGTTTCTCTATATTTTGTTCAATTTGATTTGCAATTTCATGAGTCGAAAAAAGAACTTCGGAATATCATTCTAAATCACTATTAATCTTAATTGTTATATTGTTATTACTTACATCCCAGTAAACCGGGAACATTCTCAGAATATTATCTAAGATTCCCATTAACTTTCATTCATGGTTTTATGTAACGTTAGGATGATCACATCCCAAACACATTCAAAGAATGTTTATGTTATACAATGTTTTGTATAAAACATTCACCTGACGTTGCAAGAATGTTCACAGGAACACATTTTGTCTGTTCTTCAAAGGTTCCCAGAATGTTTCATGAGGTTGAGGGAATATTTTGGAGGGAGCATTGTGGGGACATCACAAAATACATGTTTCCAAAACACAAAAACTGTCCAGTTGTGCAGATGATTCTACACTGAACAAAAATATAAACACAACAAGTAAAGTGTTGGTCCCATGATTCATGAGCTGAAATAAAAGATCCCAAGAATTGTTCATATGCACAAAAAGCTTATTTCTCTAAAAATGTTTGCAAAATATGTGTTTACATTCCTGTTAGTGAGCATTTCTCCTTTGCCAAGACAATCCATCCACCTGACACGTGTGGCATATCAAGAAGCTGATTTAACAGCATGATCCTTACACAGGTGCACCTTGTGCTGCGGACAATAAAAGAACACTCTAAAATGAGCAGTTTTGTCACGCAATTGGCATGTGACTGCAGGAATATCCACCACAGCTGTTGCGAGAGAATTGATTGTTAATTTCTTTACCATAATTCGCTTCCAACTTCGTTTTTTTACAATTTGATAGTATGTCCAACCGGCCTCACAACCGCAGACCACGTGTATGGCATCATGTGGACGAGCGGTTTGCTGATGCCAACATTGTGAACAGAGTGCCCCATGGTGGCAGTGGGGTTATGGTATGGGCAGGCATAAGCTACGGACAACAAACATAACTGCATTTTATCGATGGCAATTTGAATGCACAGCGATACCGTCACGAGATCCCGAGGCGCTTTCTCGAGCCATTAATCCGCCGCCTTCACCTCACGTTTCAGCATGATAATGCACGGCCCCATGTCGCAAGGATCTGTACACAATTCCTGGATGCTGAAAATGTCTCAGTTCTTCCATGGCCTGCATACTCACCAGACATGTCACCCATTGAGCATGTATGGGATGCTCTGGATCGACGTGTACAACAGCGTGTTCCAGTTCCTGCCAATATCCAGCAACTTCACACAGCCATTGAAGAGGCATATCACACAAGAGACTGACTGGTTTTCTGATCCACACCCCTACCTTTTTTTTTGAGCCTAATGAATGTATTTAAATTGACTTATTTCCTTAAATGATCTGTAAAATCATAGAAATTGTTGCTTTTATATTTTTGTTCAGTAAAGAAAGATTATTTTTGGTGTGCAAAAGACATTCACATGATGTTACTAGAACGTTCTTAGAACACATTATGTCTGTTCTTTAAGCCATTTTGCCACAACTTTGGAAGTATGCTTGGGGTCATTGTTCATTCGGAAGACCCATTTGCGACCAAGCTTTAACTTCCTGACTGATGTCTTGAGATGTTGCTTCAATATATCCACATCATTTTCTTTCCTCATGATGCCATCTATTTTGTGAAGTGCACCAGTCCCTCCTGCAGCAAAGCACCCCCACAACATGATGCTGCCACCCTCGTGCTTCACGGTCGGGATGGTGTTCTTCGGCTTGCAAGCCTCCCCCTTTTTCCTCCAAACATAACGATGGTCATTATGGCCAAACAGTTCTATACTTGTTTCATCAGACCAGAGGACATTTCCCCAAAAAGTACAACATTTTTCCCCATGTTCAGTTGCAAACCGTAGTCTGGCTTTTTTATGGCGGTTTTGGAGCAGTGGCTTCTTCCTTGCTGAGCGGCCTTTCAGGTTATGTCGATACAGGACTCGTTTTACTGTGGATATAGATACTTTTGTACCTGTTTCCTCCAGCATCTTCACAAGGCCCTTTGCTGTTGTTCTGGGATTGATTTGCACTTTTCGCACCAAAGTACGTTCTTCTCTAGGAGACAGAATGTGTCTCCTTCCTGAGCGGTATGATGGCTGTGTGGTCCCATGGTGTTTATACTTGCGTACTATTGTTTGTACAGATGAACGTGGTACCTTCAGGCATTTGGAAATTGCTCCCAAGGATGAACCAGACTTGTGGAGGTCTACAATTTTCTTTTTGAGGTCTTGGCTGATTTCTTTTGATTTTCCCATGATGTCAAGCAAAGAGTTACTGAGTTTGAAGGTAGGCCTTGAAATACATCCACAGGTACACCTCCAATTGACTCAAATGATGTCAATTAGCCTATCAGAAGCTTCTAAAGCCATGACATCATTTTCTGGAATTTTCCAAGCTGTTTAAAGGCACAGTCAACTTAGTGTATGTAAAATTCTGACCGACTGGAATTGTGATACAGGGAATTATAAGTTAAATAATCTGTCTGTAAAACAATTGTTGGAAAAATTACATGTGTCATGCACAAAGTAGATGTCCTAACCGACTTGCCAAAACTATAGCTTGTTAACAAGAAATTTGTGGAGTGGTTGAAAAACGAGTTTTAATGACTCCAACCTAAGTGTATGTAAACTTCCGACTTCAACTTTACATAGAGATTAAAAATCTATTTTTCAAGGGAGCCCTGTATACATTACAATAAAAACAGAATAATAAAACATATACATATGTGTGTAAAACAATATATTTCAGCACACAATTAACAAAAAGAAACATACTTAGGGAGCAGTGGGGCGCTAGCCGACACTACCCAGTGAAATGCAAGGCGCCAAATTCAAAATCGAAAAGTTGAATTATTAAACATTCATCAATATACAAGTGTTGCATAGTCATCAAAAGCTCTGCTTCTTGGCAATATCACAGCGTTGTCAGATTTCAAAAAGGCTTTATGGCGAAAGCACAACATCTGATTGTTTGAGGGTAACACCTCCAATATTTCTGCATTAGCATAAATTCATAAACCATCGCGGTTCACACAAAACACATTTCACAGCGAAAACAAATCCCTTACCTTTTGAAGAACTTCTGCTGAGGGCTTCCCAAGTGTCCAACGAAGACAATCCATGGTTCTTTTGTTCGAAAAAGTCATTTATTATATCCATAAATCTCTGTTTGGTTGGTGCGTTATGTTCAGAAAATTCAACGTTGAATCGCCCATTGAAATGTGAAGAGAACGCGTTCAAATATACCTATAAACGTTTCCTAAACAAATCAAATACCAGTTAAAATGCATCCTTAGCTATCCTTTTATGAATATTAGCGATAATATTTCACTCGGATGGTCACCTAAACCTTATATAAGTAAAATAAAGTGGGGCGCGCAGCCAGACTAGCGCACGAGAAAACATTTCAGGTCCCCATGCCATTTCCTGTACCTATTCGTTGTGTTTACTCCAATCTCTCTGAGTCTTTGTATATAGACTGCTGACATCTAGTGGAAGCCATAGGTACTGCAGTCTCAGTCCTGGTAACAAATGGATTCAATAGGGAGTGTGTCTAACAGAGCCAAAGGTCACCAGAAACTGATTTCCAGATGGTTTTTTCTCTGGTTTTTGCCTGCTAAATGAGTTCTGTTATACTCACAGACATTATGTTAACACTTTTAGAAACTTCAGAGTGTTTCCTATCCAATAGTACTAATTATGTGCATATCCTATTTTCTGAGCCTGAGTGGCAGGCATTTTGCTTTGGGCACGCCAGACTCTCCAAAACCGTCACCTCACCTGCCGCTCCCTAAGAAGTGAACAAAAGCAATCACATTGAACTACATATAGGTCCTCAATCACAAGAGAACAAGTTATTTAAAGGAAGCTCTATCCAACCCAAATCACACGTTATAAGACTTTCAACACGTAGTGAAGAAATAAATAACAAAATACAGTGTCACATTATTTTAATAACTCAGAAATTCTTCTGTGTCCTGATTGACCATATTAGACTGAAGGGAAAAAACCCTGCAAGAGCACATTTATCCCCTGGTGGCACAGAGGATCTGCCTGCAGAGCTGAACATTCCAGCGTCGACGTCACATACTCTTTAAAACTACTTAGGGAGCAGTGGGGCTCTAGCATCCATACTCTTTAACTACTTAGGGAGCAGTGGGGCGCTAGCATCCATACTCTTTAACTACTTAGGGAGCAGTGGGGCGGTAGCATCCATACTCTTTAACTACTTAGGGAGCAGTGGGGCGCTAGCATCCATACTCTTTAACTACGTAAAACAAGAAAGAAACTGTATAATTAAGGCTCAGATGTAATCTCATAAAAGAGAGGATGTCTTTATTTTGTCCAGATTTATAAATCCAGTCAGCAATGCTGAATCCAGTCTGCAATGCTAAATCCAGTCATCCAGTCAGCAATGCTAAATCCAGTCAGCAATGCTAAATCCAGTCAGCAATGCTAAATCCAGTCAGCAATGCTAAATCCAGTCTGCAATACTAAATCCAGTCTGCAATGTTAAATCCAGTCATCAATGCTAAATCCAGTCAGCAATGCTAAATCCAGCCTGCAATATTAAATCCATTCTGCAATGCTAAATCCAGTCAGCAATGCTAAATCCAGTCTGCAATGCTAAATCCAGTCAGCAATGCTAAATCCAGTCATCAATGCTAAATCCAGTCAGCAATGCTATATCCAGTCATCAATGCTAAATCCAGTCAGCAATGCTAAATCCAGTCTGCAATGCTAAATCCAGTCAGCAATGCTAAATCCAGTCATCAATGCTAAATCCAGTCAGCAATGCTATATCCAGTCATCAATGCTAAATCCAGTCAGCAATGCTAAATCCAGTCTGCAATGCTAAAGCCAGTCATCAATGCTAAATCCAGTCAGCAATGCTAAATCCTGTCTGCAATGCTAAAGCCAGTCATCAATGCTATATCCAGTCTGCAATGCTAAATCCAGTCATCAATGCTAAATCCAGTCATCAATGCTATATCCAGTCTGCAATACTAAATCCACAACATTCTCTGCATGCAGATTTGTAGCAGATTGGAATACATCCCCGTTACGTTTCTCTTCAGATTTAATGCAATAAGCATTCGACGACTATGTTGGCGTTACATATAGGCACACATTTAAATTTCATAGGGCATTTCATAGGGCACTTTCATAGGGCATTGGAACAGCATTGAATCATACAAACACAAACATAATTTGTAGACTTTATATGTTGACAACGTAAATTTTGAACCTGTAATGTTTGGTTCCTACTAAAAGAGAGGATGTCTTTACTTCATCCAGATGTATCCAGTCAGCGATTAGATATTTTCTTAAGTGTGAACATAAAACAAAATGCACCCTATGTAATTCCTACTTTGATATGGCCCTCCCTGTTTGATTTTTCATGATCTGAAAAGCAAAAGTGATCCTAGATCAGCACTCATAGTCTTGGATACCTTGTAAATATGGGCCCAGAAGTACACAGCATATAACGAGAATGGGTGAAGGGATGGTTAATAACCCAGCTACCAGTAATATCCCTGGGTTAGTTATGTCTAAGAAGGCTGAAAAGGAACCACGGAATTCCTCATTGACCCTACTTCCATGGCTATATGCAACAGCAGCCAAAACATGTGAACGAGCTTCCCTGTTGGTGCAGAGGATACACGTCCTGCCTTAGGAACCAAACACTACAGGTTCAAACGGCACATTGTCAACATATGAAGTGTAAAAAAGAAAAAGATGTTTGTATGATTAAATGCTATTCAAATAGTCTATATAAAAGAAAATGCCTTCAAATGCAAAATTGAAATTAAATCTGGAGAAAAACACATTGGGGATGTATTCCAATCCAGTTAAGGAGACATTTTCACGCTGAGAGTGTTGTGGTAATATTAGGTGAAACTTAAATATAACGTTTCCTAAATGTTTTAGAAATGTTGTGAGGACCTCCAAGACAAGGTCAAATGTACATTGCGTGAACGTCGATGTAATATTATTTTGAACCTAAAAACAAAATATGCTGTGAACTTCATAAAAACAGACTTATATGTAAATTGTGCAACATTGCGCAACATTGTGGGAATGTTCTGTGCAATCTAACTTAAACATTTCATGAATGTCATCACAACTGGATAGTTTTAGTGTTTTGGGAACCCATCTCTTGTCATATCCCCATAATGTTCCCACAGCCTAAAAAAACATTCTGGGAACCTTTTAAAGAACTGACTAAATGAGTTCTGGGAATGTTCTTGTAAGATCAGGTGAATGTTTTTTGCACCCTAAAAGAAACATTGTAGAATCATCTGGACAACTGGACGATTTTGTGTTTTGGAAACATATCTTCTATGATGTCCCCAGAATGTTCCCACCAGACATTTCCCAGAACCTCATGAAACATTCTGGGAAACTTTAAGAACAGATGTGTTCTTCAACAGATGTGTTCTAGGAATGTTCTTTCAACATCAGACGGATGTTTTATACAAACATTCTATAATCATCAGCACGACTGGTCAGATTTTGTGTTATGAAACATTTGCCGTGACCAACATTTTTTTTCTTGGGACTTTCACTGAACCAATTTTGCTTTGCTGGGATGAGATATGACTGTTTGGGATTGTTGTGTATGCTGTGTTTGGATTTAGTAGAATTGCTGGCTGTGACACTGCAGAGCTGTTCCGTGTTGTGTTTGTGTGGGGCGGTGGGTGGATGGATTTAAACGGGTGTTTATGTAAGTATTGAGGCAGAGTGAAGTGGGACCTTTGTTATGAGAATGAGCTGATGCCGGAGATAGCTGCTAGCTGGTGTTTTCTGTGTTGTGTGATCCCGCTGCCCCGCTCCTCAGTGTGTAGGTGGCTTTATATCCTCAGGACAAACTGACTAACGGAGAGATCACAAAAACTGAATGAGAGAGAACAAGAAGTGAAGGAGGGAAAAGAAAGAGAGAGGGGGGGAGGGAGAGAGAGAGAGCGAGAGAGAGAGAGAGAGAGAGAGAGAGAGAGAGTGAGAGACGGGGAGGGAGATAGAAAAAGAGGGAGGGAAAGAGAGGAAGGGAGAGAGAGAGGGAGGTAGAGAGGTTTGAATAACTTTAGTGGATGGATAGCGGGGATAGGTTTCAATAATTAGCATTAGAAATGTGCTGCAGACAGGGACAGGGAAGAGGGAGGAGGGTATGGAGGGAGGGAGATATTTAAATCAACTGGGGCTGTGTGTGAGATCTGAGTTGAGAAGTAGGAGTAGGGGAGATTTAAATGACAGTGTGAGCTGGATTGAGCTGATCAGATACGGGGATATGGGGACGGGGGTTGCATGTTTTGGCATATTTTGACAGCTCATTGTGGGTAGTACTTGGATTTGGAGGAAAGGGGTAAGCCATTGAAGCATAATGGGGAATGAGATAGTCACAGGTTGAGGTTTGGTAGTCCTTGTGCACTTAGGATGAAGTGTGCATGCTTGCCTGATGAAGAGAAGAGTACAAAGATCTTTATTTCCTCCCAAATGTGCCCCCCCCCCCTCCCCTTTGAGGAGGCTTTGAGGAGACTCCTATGGTAGGTACATCTACAGCTCATCCCTTGGCAGTAGTACCTGTGGATTACTTTAGCACAGTCAGCCCACTGACACCCCAATCAGATCAAATACTGTATGAAGAAATGCTGTAAATGGAAGGAAAGTAGTCTAGAAACCTACCAAAAAACATTTTCAATCCCATTTAGACAACTTTCTGGATAAAACATTTCACTGTAATAGTGAAGGTGTAAATTTGGCAGTAGAAGAACAGTATATTTAACCCTTCAGCTTCCCTGTCAAATCTAAACATGTCAAGCAGACAACCTAAGAAAATAAAAAATGATGACAAAATTGTTTGATGAAGAATGCAAAAACCTAAGAAAGATACTGAGAAACTGTTATAGATTTTATGGTTATGACTAAATGTTTGTACGACTTAAGAATATTCCATTCTGAAAATGTATGCAATAGAGACAGGGTTATAAGACAAAATGGTAGTCCAATTAATGTGTGCGTCTAGAAATGAATATTGTGGAAGAGTGGAACAGGCTGGTACGACTTCATCTAGGGAGTATCTGGGAGAACAAAGAATTCTTTGATTCTACCAGACACATGCGAGAGGCTCCTGTCCTTGAAGACAGGAGGGATAGTTAAAGAACCGCCCAAGTTTGACTTATGTTGCAAAGATTGTGATAAGGAATGAATGGGTACTATGGGAAAACACTGTTTCCTGGAAAGGGTGGGGAAAATGATGGGGCCTTTGTATTTTTGTATTTCAACATTGTACCATATAAGAGTGTGTACACCTTTTAGAGCTCAGAGCTCTCCTGAATAAACAATTTGATATTTGACCATTGTAGACTGGGCTTCTGTCTGTCTTATTTCAACCAGTATCTTACAAATACTGTGTAACAGACAGAGTTTGTTTAATTGAAGTTCAGTTTGTGAACATTGAGAACAAAATTTCTATAACAGAAACCTATCTAACCAAAAACATAGAGACCCAGAAAACCTGAGCCTTCATTATGGTGAATCACTAAAACAATACAGAAATACACTACGGAAAAAGAAGGAACAGCACGTCAGAAATCAGGTAAATGTAATTGAAGAATCCATAGAATCTAACCACTTCTGGTAAAATTGGAAAACACTAAACCAAGAAAACATGAAGAGCTACATATCCAAAATAGGTAAACCACTTCTCCAATCTTTTTGGCTCTAAAACAAAGACCAAACAGCGAAAACATATACAGGATGAACTACAAATCTTAGAATCAACTGTTAAAGACGACCAGAACCCACTGGATTCTCCAATAACATTGAATGAACTACAGGACAAAATACAAACCCTCCAACCCAAAAAAGCCTATGGTGTTGATGGTATCCTCAATGAAATGATCAAATATACAGACAACAAATTCCCATTGGCTATACTTAAACTCTTTAACATCATCCTTAGCTCTGATCACACCAATCCACAAAAGTGGAGACAAATTTGACCTTTATTTAACTAGGAAAGTCAGTTAAGAACAAATTCATATTTACAATGACATCCTAGGAACAGTGGTTAAACTACTTTGTTCAGGGGCAGAATGACAGATTTTTAACTTATCAGCTCAGGGATTCGATGTAGCAACATTTCGGTTACTGGCCCATTGCTCTAACCACTAGGCTACCTGCCACCCCCATTGAATGGACAAAACTACAGGACAAAATACAAACCTTCCAACCCAAAAAGGCCTGTGGTGTTGATGGTATACTAAATAAAATGATAAAACATTCATACCACAAATTCCAATTGGCTATACTTAAACTCTCTAACATCATCCTCAGCTCTGGCATCTTCCCCAATATTTGGAACCAAGGACTGATCATTAATGACTTGTACATTTCCTCACTGAAAACAAGGTACTGAGCAAATGTCAAATTGTCTTTTTTTCCAAATTACCGTACGACAGACCACGTATTCACCCTGCACAGCCTAATAGAGAAACAAACAAACCAAAAACAAAGGCAAAGTTTTCTCATGCTTTGTTGATAAAAAAAAAGCTTGTGACTCAATTTGGCATGAAGGTCTGCTTGATGGAAAGTTGTGTTGGGGGAAAACATACAACATTATAAAACCCATGTACACAAACAACAAGTGTACAGTTAAAATTGGCTGAAACAACCACACACATTTCTTTCCACAGGGCCGTGGGGTGTGACAGGGATGCAGCTTAAGCCCCACCCTCTTCAACATATATATCAACAAATTGGCGAGGGCACTAGAACAGCCTGCAGCACCCAGCCTCACCATACTAGAATCTGAAGTCAAATGTCTACTGTTTGCTGATGATCTGGTGCTTCTGTCACCAACCACGGAGGGCCTACAGCAGCACCTAGATCTTCTGCACAGATTCAGTCAGACCTGGGTCCTGACAGTAAATCTCAGTAAGAAAAACATAATGATGTTCCAAAAAAGGTCCATTTGCCAGGACCACAAATACAAATTCCACGTAGACACCATTACCTTAGAGCACACAAAGAATTATAGCTACCTCGACATAAACGTCAGCACCACAGGTAACTTCCACAAAGCTGTGATCAATCTGAGAGACAAGGCAAGAAAGGCCTTCTGTGCCATTAAAATGAACATACAAATCGACATCCATATTAGGATCTGGCAAAAAATACTTGAATCAGTTATAGAACCCATTGCCTTTCATGGTTGTGAGGTCTGGGGTCCAACCAACCAACCAACCAACCAACCAACCAACCAACCAAGAATTAACAAAATGGAACAAACACCAAATTGAGACTCTGCATGCATTGGGGCTCCCGAGTGGGGTGGCAGTCTAAGGCACTGCATCTCTGTGATAAGGGCGTCACTACAGACCCTGGTTTGATTCCAGGCTATATCACAACCAGCTGTGATGAGGAGTCCCATATGGCAGTGCACAATTGGCCCAGTGTCGTCCGGGTTAGGGTTTGGCTGGGGCTGTCATTGTAAATAAGAATTTGTTCTTAATGGTGTTTATTGATAGGTTTCATGCTCCACAGCCTGTATGGATGAAATTAAATACACTAATTGATTTTCTGACCTGACCTTTATAGCTATCTCTCCTCTCACCTCTCGGTAAGATAAGGCAGTTTTTATAGACTAAGTGGAGTGATCGAGATACTGCTGGAAGAAGAAGACATGAAAGAGAGAAATAAACACACACACATGCACGCATGCACGCACGCACACTCACACACACACACACACACACACACACATGCACTCAAACACTCACAAACAGCTCTTTGTTTTGGTCATCTTGAAGCAAATGTAGTTTTTTCTCTTTCTTTTCATAGCCATTTGTCACTGCGCTGAGTATTGAGACTGTTGCACAGCTCCACGTCAGCTACAGATCCAAGTCTTATTTTTTCATTTTTTCAATCCAGAACTATGGTTCTAAACATAGATAACAGGCAGGATAAAACCATTCAGAATGAGCAGAGTACTGCTTCTATACTGTACCTGAATTGTACCTATTTTATCCCTCTATGACTGTACCTGTTCCAACCCCTCTCTGACTACCTATTCTAACCCTCTCTGACTACCTGTTCTAACCCCTCTCTGACTATCTATTCTAACCCTCTCTGACTACCTGTTTTAACCCTCTCTGACTACCTGTTTTAACCCCTCTCTGACTACCTGTTTTAACCCCTCTCTGACTACCTGTTTTAACCCTCTCTGACTACCTGTTTTAACCCTCTCTGACTACCTCTTTTAACCCCTCTCTGACTACCTGTTTTAACCCCTCTCTGACTACCTGTTTTAACCCCTCT
>QNTS01007595.1:13228-27338 GCA_003317085.1 Hucho hucho
CAGGTAAATTTAATGAATATATATGTGGGCTTAGCTACAGGTACATTTAATGAATATATATGTGGGCTTAGCTTCAGGTACATTTAATGAATATATATGTGGGCTTAGCTTCAGGTACATTTAATGAATATATATGTGGGCTTAGCTTCAGGTACATTTAATGAATATATATGTGGGCTTAGCTACAGGTACATTTAATGAATATATATATGTGGGCTTAGCTTCAGGTACATTTAATGAATATATATGTGGGCTTAGCTTCAGGTACATTTAATGAATATATATGTGGGCTTAGCTACAGGTACATTTCCTCAGTGAACCACTTGGGATGGCACTGTTGAAACATTCATGTTTTTGAGGCAACACAAACAAAAAGTATACACTAAAACATTAAGACCATCCATCTAAATAAGAGCAATGCCATGTGCTCTAAGGCAGAGAGGAGAGAAAACATATATAGCTGAATTCAAGCCGAAATGGGTTTAGTTTATTCCTTGAAAAGTTCATCTCTGGGTGGTAATAAGCTCTGCTGCTGTTCCTTTATCTTCCTGCACACCCAGCTAGGCCTTTCCCCAGATTACAGTAGACATTCTCCTAAAGGTCTAATCGTCTGACAGACCTGCACCAGCAGAGATGCTGTGTGTCTGTGATAATACACACGTGTCTCTGTCTGAAAACCACACTTCTAAAATCCTCCCTGATGGATTCTGCAGGAGAACCTCTCTGGAACCAGAGGAATGGGAGGGACGGGAGACTTACAAGGACAGACAATTCATTACACCATAATTTATTCTCTCTCTCTCACACCAGCGAGCCATTTGTAACGTTTATAGACAAAACACATCACACAACTGTGGGATAGCTCATATTTCAGCAAATAAATCGATACCTAACAGCGATGCAAAATGCAACTGCTACCTGAACGCCATGCAATTCGGACATTTTGATGACTTATGAAATGCAGCTTTATCTAGGCCTAGGAACAAAACTTTACCCGGCTGAAGTTACTGTATAGGTACACCTGAGAGGACAGTGTTTATTCAGTGTTTCCAAACAGACTGCAGTAGCCCACAAATAAACAGTAGTTAACTCACCGGTCAGTTTATTAGGTACACCACCCTGTTCATGTAAATGGATCGCTCCTACAGACAGTGAGTCGTCACGTGGCTGTGGCTTGCTATAAAAAGCAGGCAGACAGGCAGAGGCGTTCAGTTACCCTTCTATTGAAAGTTAGAATGGGCAAAATTAGTGACCTAAGCGACTTTGAGCGTGGTATGATCATCGGTGCCAGGCACGCCGGTTCCAGTATCTCAGAAATGGCCGCATTCCTGGGCTTTTCACACATGACAATGTCTAGAGTTTACAGAGAACGGAGCGACAAACAGAAAACATCCAGTCAGCGGTAGTCCTGTTGGCGAAAACAGCTCGTTGATGAGAGAGGTCGAGGGGGAATGGCAAGAATCGTGCAAGCTAACAGGCGGGCCACAAACAGACAAATAACAGCACAGTACAACAGTGGTGTGTTGGACAGCATCTCAAAACGCACATCTCCTCGATCCTTGTCACGGATGGGCTATTGCAGCAGACGACCACACCGGGCTCCACTCCTATCAGCTAAAAACAAGAAGAAGCGTCTCCAGTGGGCCCATGATCACCAACACTGGACAATTGAGGAGTGGAAAAACATTCCCTGGTCTGACGAATCGCGGTTTCTGTTGAGTCATGCTGATGGCAGAGTCCATTGACCCATCCTGCCTGGTGTCAACGGTATAGGCTGGTGGCTGTGGTGTATCGCCGTCCAATCTGCAGCAACTGCGTGATTCGACCCGGTACTAGACAGGTGTACCTAATAAACTGACTCGCAATACTTACCGCTTTGGGGTCTTTCAAATGTAGCTGGGTGGCTGTGACTTGTTTAAATCCACCCGGGTACCTTTGGGAAAGGAACAAGACTGAATTTAGAGGAAGACACACTTTTGTATGACAATCAATTTTACACACATAGGCTTAGTCAACCACCTCACTCATTACACAGATCAGTTCACACGCTCCATGTTTCAATGAAGTTCTTGATTGATGAGTAAAAACACAGGTACAGAATAACACTCGTTTGTGTTCACTGGTTATTCCATGTGTAACAGACAGACAGTCTGAGCAAGACCTTACTGGGTATGAGAGGAGTACATCTTCTGTTCCCATTTGTTCCCAGAGAAGGCTATGTGTCTGGTGTTCATGACTACTACATGGTCTCCAACATCACCTGAGGAACACAGAGACACATGCTCATTATAAAACATCACATTTTGCGCCAAGGGATGTTCTTTAGGGGTGTTCTTTAGGGGTGTTCTTTAGCTCCTTTTAAAAGATCATCAAGGACTGCAGGAATAGATTCATAATTCAAATGCCTGCCACCACAAAAAAAGTGGTTTCTGAATTAGATATTAGGGTAGAGAATGATAGATGACTAAGTAGTTGACTTGCAGGTAGCCTAGTGGTTAGAGCGTTGGACCAGTAACCGAAAGGTTGATGGATTGAATCCCCGAGCTGACAGGTAAAAATATGTTGTTCTGCCCCTGAGCATCGCAGTTAACTCACTGTTCCCCAGGCGCCGATGACGTAGATGTCAATTAAGGCAGCCCCCCGCACCTCTCTAATTCAGAGGGGTTGGGAGAAACGACAGTCCATCATTACATTAAAACACGAAGGTCAGTCAATCCGGAAAATTTCAAGAACTTTTAAAAGTTTCTTCAAGTGCAGTCTCGCAAAAACCATCAAGTGTTATGATGAAACTGGCACTTGTGAGGACCGCCACAGGAAAGGAAGACCCAGAGTTACCTCTGCTGCAGAGGATGAGTTACCAGCCTCAGAAATTACAGCCCAAATAAATGCTTTACAGAGTTCAAGTAACGGACACATTTCAACATCAACTGTTCAGAGGAGAACAGTTGATGTTCAGGCCTTTACGGTCAAAATGCTGCAAAGAAACCACTACTAAAGGGCACAAATAAGAAGAAACGTGCTTGGGCCAAGAAACACGAGGAATGGACATTAGACCGGTGGAAATCTGTCCTTTGGTCTGACGAGTCCAAAATGTAGATTTCTGGTTCCAACCACTCTGTCATTGTGAGACGCAGAGTAGGTGAATGGATGATCTCCGCATGTGTGGTTCCCACCGTGAAGCATGGAGGAGGTGATGTGTGGGTGCTTTGCTGGTGACACTGTCTGTGATTTAATTAGAATTCAAGGCACACTTAACCAGCATGGCTACCACAGCATTTTGCAGCGATACACCATCCCGTCTGGTTTGCCCTTAGTGGGACTATCATTTGTTTTTCAACAGGACAATGACCCAACACACCTCCAGGCTGTGTAAGGGCTATTTGACCTAGAAGGAAAGTGATAAGAGTGCTGCATCAGATGACCTGGGCTCCACAATCAGCAACCTCAACCCAATTGAGATAGTTTGGGATGAGTTGGACCACAGAGTGAAGGAAAATCAGCCAACAAGTGCTCAGCATATGTGGGAACTCCTTCAAGACTGTTGGAAAAGCATTCCAGGTGAATCTGGTTGAGAGAATGCCAAGAGTGTGAAAAGCTGTCATCAAGGCAAAGGGTGTCTACTTTGAATAACCTAAAATATCAAATATATTTTGGTTTGTTTAACACTTTTTTTGGTTACTACATGATTCCATGTGTGTTATTTCAAAGTTTGATGTCTTCACTATTATTCTACAATGTAGAAAATAGTAAAAAAAATAAAGAAAATCCCTTGAATGAGTAGGTGTGTCCAAACTTTTGACTCGTACTATATAAAACAAGATAATTAACCCCTTCTTAGTTTGAATGGTCATTCAACAACCAGCATGAAACATTTAATAGAATAGGGAAAACAGGGTCACAGAATAGGATTCCAGCCGTTAACAGAGCACAGCTACAGGGATGAGGGGAAAGTAATGGACAGGGTTCTCTATCCCTCAGGGTCCCTGTCCACACATAGCCATTAACAGAGCACAGCTCCAGGGATGAGAGGAAAGTAACAGACAGGGTTCTCTATCCCTCAGGGTCCCTGTCCACACACAGCCATTAACAGAGCACAGCTCCAGGGCTGAGGGGAAAGTAACGGACAGGGTTCTCTATCCCTCAGGGTCCCTGTACACACATAGCCATTAACAGAGCACAGCTCCAGGGATGAGGGGAAAGTAACAGACATGGTTCTCTATCCGGAGGGGCTGCCGAGTGGCGCAAGGCACTGCATCTCAGTGCAAGAGGCGTCACTAAAGTCCAATAGGGCGGCGCACAATTGACCCAGCGTCGGCCGGGTTTGGCCGGGGTAGGCCGTCATTGTAAATAAGAATTTGTTCTTAACTGACTTGCCTAGTTAAATAAAGGTTACACATATTTTGAAAGAATAAAATACTGAATAAGTGGTGGGTACTATCTGAGCCTTCTGGTTATGTGCATAGTTGGGATCTATTGGTTTCACAGTGATCCTTTAGCGCCACCATGTGGTCATTGTTATAGCTGCAAAATAATCTCAATGTGGAGAATATGTCCTGGCTGGCTGTGAAGGAAATTAAATACTCAAATCAACTGCAGACTGTATTGCACAGTCACACACATTCAGGAAAACACATCATTCGTACATTTCTAAATGGGAATACTAGCTAGCGGTCTACTTACTTAGTGCATGGTAGATAGGTTTGTGTTTCCCTTGTAGCCTGATTGCACACATAGTGGCAATCTTCCCTGGAGGCTGCATCCGAGCGTCTATCAGGTACCACGACCTGGCAAAGGTAGCCCATTGCTGAATAAAAGGGAATAGAGAGAGATCAAGTCAATTCAGAGTTTCAGACACAGTAGTAGCACAGCATCCCTCATCAACACACAGTTGTCAGCTCTCAAGCCACAAACATGTAGCTGCAGGCTGGCTTGAGCACACGGATTAAATTCATACTATAAACCATCGCAAGAAAAGATCCCACTGTAATTTAAGACTTCGATTTAATAAAGAGACTAGCTAGTTGGACGGATAGCTAGCTGACTGTATGTTTGTTTACTCCATGTGTAACTCTGTGTTGTTGTTTGTGTCGCACTGCTTTGCTTTATCTTGGCCAGGTCGCAGTTGTAAATGAGAACTTGTTCTCAACTGGCCTACCTGTATTATGACATCATATAGAACTACCTGGTTAAATAAAGGTGTATTATGACATCATATAGAACTACCTGGTTAAATAAAGGTGTATTATGACATCATATAGAACTACCTGGTTAAATAAAGGTGTATTATGACATCATATAGAACTACCTGGTTAAATAAAGGTGTATTATGACATCATATAGAACTACCTGGTTAAATAAAGGTGTATTATNTACCATCGGATAGCGATGGGTTTTGCATAATAACAAACACTGACACATTTAATGCTAGTTCTAAATAAAATGTTTTCACATGTTGTTATGTATAAAAGTAAAGTATTACCTGGGCAGATTTAGTAAAACTGGACATATTACATGAACTGCGAGCACATCATTCCAGATTGACCCCAATGAGAGTAGATGGTGCAGCGCTGTATTGAGTCGAAACATGGATAAACACTCAGTTCCTGGGTGCAAATTGTAAATCTGTTCCTGAAATCCTGAATGGACAACTAATACATTTTTCGGTTACTAATATGTAACCGATGATATTGGTATATTTTTAGGGAGAAAACCATCAAAGAATATGCCAAACAATATTTGGTTTTGATCATATCGCTCATGGTCATTAAAAATGTATTTTCCCGCCGGTTGTATTTTGAAGTCGCGCCTTGACGTCACCGGAACTTTAGACGACAACTTCCGTTTCACCGGGGAGAGAGCGCGCGGAAATGAATTTGATAAAACTAAAAAAAGTCCATACAACTTTTTATTTCCATTTATACTGAACACTGATGGTCGAGTATTCACAGTCATGGATCGGTACGTGCTACTTGTTTCTTTTAACCAAGAGGAGGATAAATGCGTGAAGGGTACGTTAACGATACCTTTGTAGCGGACTCGGGGTTCTTGTTTTTCAAGCTACAGTGACTAGTTAGCTAAGTTACTGTACTGTAGTAGGGAGCAACAGAGACATCTATAGTATAAAGAATGATAAACATACTATGAGCAATGGTGGTGTTCTTGTAAATGTAAGTCATAACTTGTAATCGTTTATTTTACAGCGTTGGAGGCTGCCAAACAGCTCTATGATAAACTGGGGAACATCTCCAGTTGTAAATCAACAAGGAGGGTTTCTCTGTTTCCAGGTAAGGCAATGCATTGTTTGTGTGTGTCAGGTGTCTTGCTTGCAGAAACGATTGCAATATGTCTACCAGCCTTTAAATATAGTAAGGGGTTAAGTAACATTTGCTAAATGTGATTCCGTGATCTTTCTCATCTGCCTCCTAAGCCTGCTCTCTAAGTGGTGGTCCAGCCTCACAGAGGTGGTATTTTGCTGTCCAGGCATGCCATGGGACATCTCAGGTTAGTGTCATGTCAAGGAATGGTTTGTATTAGTCAGGGATGTCTTTCTGATCCTACTCTGTCCTTCTTTGTGTTTACACTGGAAATGTCAGCCCATGTCCGGCACCGCAAACAGCTTCTACAGTTGAACATGACATCCAACCATTTAATCAGTTATACATGACACATTCATCACAGTCTTCTGTTTCTTGGGAGGGGGGGGGGTCCTCAAACCTATTCACCACATTGGCTGACTGTCATCACCTGTTGGCTGGCTGTCATCACCTGTTGGCTGGCTGTCATCACCTATTGACCACATTGACTGACTGTCATCACCTATTGACCACATTGACTGTCATCACCTGTTGGCAGGCTGTCATCACCTATTGACCACATTGACTGACTGTCATCAACTATTGACCACGTTGACTGACTGTCATCACCTGTTGACCACGTTGACTGACTGTCATCACCTGTTGACCACGTTGACTGACTGTCATCACCTGTTGACCACGTTGACTGACTGTCATCACCTGTTGACCACGTTGACTGACTGTCATCACCTGTTGACCACGTTGACTGACTGTCATCACCTGTTGACCACGTTGACTGACTGGCATCCTTCCTGTTTCTGGTTGTAGTTCTGCAGTACAGAGTGGGAGGAGCTGGGTAGTTGTCAGAAGAACGATGACCAGGAGGAAAGCCCCAGCACTATGGAGGCCTGTCTCAGTGCTCTGGGTGACCAGGAGGAGAAGACGGACCAGCCTGACCCACAGCAGACACAGTATGAGTGATGTTCACAGGGCTCTACAGTGCGACCATTAGACTTGCATTTACAACTAAAAATAGATGTGTGGCCGAACTGCAGAAGTCAAGTATGAGCACATGTGCGAGTAAAATGTATAAGTACAAAGTGACCGGAGATTTGGTCTCAGTCAGACATGTGAGTTTCACCGTTACCACGGCAACCTCCCGCCCTTAAAGGGCCTGAACATTTTTGTCTCGCCTAAGTGACTCAAATATATTTGAGGGTACATTGTGCTTGATTTAGCATAGAACACCCCAAAAACATTTAGTCATTTCTCATCATTAAAACACTCTTTCTCAAATATTTTATTTTTGTGCTCTTAAATGTTTCAACTTCGGAGCACATGTGCTCCTTGTAAAACATGTCAGCATAGAGCCCTGATTTAATTATGTTGCACATCCCAGCTCTGTGCTCTTCTATAATACTACTTCTGCAGTGTTTACCTTATTTCCTCAGAGATGTTTTAGAATTTCTGAATGTCACATTTCCTGGCTGTATTGAAATGTAGTGCCCTGTCAGTGGTGAATAAATGAATAGTTGATGAATAAAGTTCTGATTTGTGATGACTGCAGGTTGTATGAAGAGGCAGCAGAGGGACTACACCTGTTATCAGACAAGCTTCCCCCTCCAGGTAACTCACTCCATTCACCTTGGTTCATTTTGTCAGACCGAGAAAGATTCCTCTATATTCATGTATCTTATCCAGGAGTTCTCTATATTTCCTACATGCCTGGGCTTGTGTTGTGTTGTGTTTTATAGCTGACTCTGTTCTCCTCTGTTTCTCTCCCAGGAAAAGCTCTGCTAGATCTGATATTTGTGTTAGTTTACTGGGTGTTTTATGGCTGATTCTGTTCCCCTCTGTTTCTCCTAGATGTAATATTTGTGTTTAGTTTACTGGGTGTTTTATGGCTGATTCTGTTCCCCTCTGTTTCTCCTAGATGTAATATTTGTGTTAGTTTACTAGGTGTTTTATGGCTGATTCTGTTCCCCTCTGTTTCTCCTAGATGTAATATTTGTGTTAGTTTACTGGGTGTTTTATGGCTGATTCTGTTCCCCTCTGTTTCTCCTAGATGTGATATTTGTGTTAGTTTACTGGGTGTTTTATGGCTGACTGTTTCTCCTAGATGTAATATTTGTGTCAGTTTACTAGGTGTTTTATGACTGACTGTTTCTCCTAGATGTAATATTTGTGTCAGTTTACTAGGTGTTTTATGGCTGACTGTTTCTCCTAGATGTAATATTTGTGTCAGTTTACTAGGTGTTTTATGGCTGACTCTGTTTCTCCTAGATGTAATATTTGTGTCAGTTTACTAGGTGTTTTATGGCTGACTCTGTTTCTCCTAGATGTAATATTTGTGTCAGTTTACTAGGTGTTTTATGGCTGACTCTGTTTCTCCTCCAGGAAAAGCTCTGCTAGATGTGATATTTCTGGGTTTTGCTGATGAAGCTCCTAACCTGAAGGACTTCCTCCCTGTGATTGGCTCGTTGAAACACATGCAGGCATGGCACTCAGCCAAGATGACCATAGTGACTGAACACCAAGCTGGGTAAGGACAAAGAACCATTATACAAAATGACAAGTCCACTTGACACTGGAATCCTCCCAGCAGTTGTGCCTGTGTGATCTCCATTTTACCACAAGAGGGCAGCATAGAGTTGTTGAATGGCTAAATACATAGATAAGCTGATGTCTATTCTTCTTTACTTGTTCCTCCAGGTGGCAGAAGCCAGCCTCTAACCTGTCAGCCAGAGTAGTAGATCCCAGTAGCATCATGACCTGTATTGATGAGAGGGAGTTATGGAGAGGAGGTGTTCTGATCAGAGAGAAAAAGGTAAGATTATTTAGTCAGTCAGAATGGTTTATACAAGTATTTTGACTGTTGTATCCATATACTTGACCACTAGGGGGTGGATGTTAGTAAATCAGAAGAATGTGAAAGGAAAGTGGGTGTATTTGAAGTATTACAATATGGTGTACAGTGCATTCCGAATGTATTGACTTTTTCCACATTTTGTTACATTACTGCCTTATATTCTAAAATGGATTAAATTGTTTTTTTCCCCCTCGATCTACACACAATACCCCATAATGACAAAGCAAAAACCGGTTTAGATTTTTTTGCAAAAATAACTGAAATATCACATTTAGATAAGTATTCAGACCCTTTACTTGGTACTTTGTTGAAGCACTTTTGGCAGCGATTACAGTCTTGTCTTCTTGGGTATGACGCTACAAGCTTGGCACACCTATATTTGTGGAGTTTCTCACATTTTTCTACGCAGACCCTCTCAAGCTCTGTTAGGTTGGATGGGGAGTGTCGCTGCACAGCTATTTTCAGGTCTCTCCAGTGATGTTTGATCGGGTTCAAGTCCGGGCTCTGGCTGGGCCATTCAAGGACATTCAGAGATTTGTCCGGAAGCCACTCCTGCGTTGTCTTGGCTGTGTACATAGGGTCGTTGTCCCAGTCTGAGGTGCTGAGCGCTCTGGAGCAGGTTTTCATCATGGATCTCTCTGTACTTTGCTCAGTTCATCTTTCCCTCGATCCTGACTAGTTTTGATAGTCCCTGCCTCTGAAAAACATCCCCACAGCATGATGCTGCCACCACCATGCTTCACCGTAGGGATGGTGCCAGGTTTCCTCCAGATGTGACACTTGGCGTTCAATCTTGGTTTCATCAGACCAGAGAATCTTGTTTCTCATGGTCTGAGTCTTTAGGTGCCTTTCGGCAAACTCCAAGCGGGCTTTCATGTGCCTTTTACTGAGGAGTGGCTTCCACAGAGGAACTCTGGAGCGCTGTCAGTGACCATCGGGTTCTTTGTCACCTCCCTGACCAAGGCCCTTCTCCCCCGATTGCTCAGTTTGGCCAGGCGGATAGCTCTAGGATGAGTCTTGGTGGTTCCAAACTTCATCCATTTAAGAATGATGGAGGCCACTGTGTTCTTGGGGACCTTCAATGCTGCAGAAATAGTTTGGTACCCTTCCCCAGATCTGTGCCTCGACACAATCCTGTCTCGGAGGTATACGGACAATTCCTTCGACCTCATGGCTTGGTTTTTGCTCTTGACATGCACTGTCAACTGTGAGACCTTATATAGACAGGTGTGTGCCTTTCCAATTCATGTCCAATCAATTGAATTTAAGACCGGTGGACTCCAAGTTGTAGAAACATCGCAAGAATGATCAATGGAAACAGTTAAATAAAGGTTAAATTAAAATACAAATAAATTACAAAAACAGGACTCAATTTCAAGTCTCATAGCAAAGGGTTGGAATACTTACAGTTGAATTCGGAAGTTTACATACACTTAGGTTGGAGTCATTAACTAGTTTTTCAACCACTCCACAAATTTCTTATTAACAAACTATACTTTTGGCAAATCAGTTAGGACGTCTTCTTTGTGCATGACACAAGTAATTTTTCCATCAATTGTGGGGGTGCTTTGCTGCAGGAGGGACTGGTGCACTTCACAAAATAGATGGCATCATGAGGCAGGAAAATTATGTGGATATATTGAAGCAACATCTCAAGACATCAGTCAGGAAGTTAAAGCTTGGTCGCAAATGGGTCTTCCAAATGGACATTGACCCCAAGCATACTTCCAAAGTTGTGGCAAAATGGCTGAAGGACAACAAAATCAAGGTATTGGAGTGGCCATCACAAAGCCCTGACCTCAATCCCATAGAACATTTGTGACAGAACTGAAAAAGCGTGTGCAAGGAGGCCTACAAATCTGACTCAGTTACACCAGCTCTGTCAGGAGGAATGGGCCAAAATTTACCCAACTTATTGTGGAAAGCTTGTGGAAGGCTACCCGAAACGTTTGACCGAAGTTAAACAATTTAAAGGCAATGCTACCAAATACTAATTGAGTGTATGTAAACTTCTGACCCACTGGGAATGTGATGAAAGAAATAAAATCTGAAATAAATCATTCTCTTTAGTATTATTCTGACATTTCACAGAATGTATAGGGGTCATGTGTGGGTCAGGGTGCTCAGTGTGTGCCAAGCCTAGGGCTGTAATGAAGGGCTCTTCTGTCTGGAGGCCTTGCTGGGCCTGGAGACCGGGGTTAAGGGTCACTGCAAATCCAGAGCCCCCTGGCTGGCACACTGGACCACTGCCAGGGTTACTAACCCCTTCAACCAGCCCCCTGACTGGCACACACGGGGGCATGAGAACCTGCTGTGCCTGGCCCTGAACCCAAACCCCAGTCTCGACCGCTGCTCTTATGACTCAGCCGTTATTGATTGCAGATCTGCCGTGTTGGTACTGCTTGTACTCAGTGAGAGTTGATAGACTTGTTGGTAGTAGTGCTTGTACTCAGTGAGAGTTGATAGACGTGTTGGTAGTAGTGCTTGTACTCAGTGAGAGTTGATAGACGTGTTGGTAGTAGTGCTTGTACTCAGTGAGAGTTGATAGACTTGTTGGTAGTAGTGCTTGTACTCGGTGAGAGTTGATAGATGTGTTGGTAGTAGTGCTTGTACTCGGTGAGAGTTGATAGACGTGTTGGTAGTAGTGCTTGTACTCGGTGAGAGTTGATAGACGTGTTGTGAATTTAGCCTTTTAATGTTGTTTTGATAAGGGTGTATTTTAGATCTGTGACTTTACACTACAACTTCCTCTCTAGAGTTTACTTTTCCTGTTAGAAGACATCAGCTCAGCTGTCACTGTTACAGCCTCATTAGGGGTTTCCATGGGAATATACAGGAATTCCTTTGGGACGTTGACAGGGCCGTAGCTACGTTTGAGGACTGCGGTCCGGACCTTGTGTGTGTATATATATTTTTTAGGAACTCAGTCGGCGTCTCGATTTATTGTTGAGCGTTAGAATAGTGGAATACACAAGGTGCAATTTCTTAACTTGGTAGTGCATCAGAAGGTTTTATGTTTTATGTCACTCACTGACAGTCACTCAATTAGCCCATACCAGTTAAAAAGGTATGTTTATTGGTAAGCTAGTCTAGACCGTTATCTAAACTTGTAGTGATCTTTGCTGAATTTTCCACTAGGCACACATGGAACGTGCCCAGGGACCCTGGCCTCCAGGGACCCCCCATTTTTGATTTTGTTAGTCAATCTCACTCAAAAATCATGTTAACATGGCATAAGTCATGTCAGAATGTGTTGAATGGCAGAAAATGTGCTTTTAAAACCGATAACATTTCTCCCCATCCCATGTCAGAATGTGTAGAATGGCAGAAAATTAGCTGTAAAACTGCAACAACAAAAAAGTTCTGTAAAGCAAATGTATTTGTTTACCTTTTTGTTAATAAAATAATTGTTCTGCTAACAGATCCCTCTGTCTGTATTAAATGATAGTTTTTAATCCTGGTGCTGAATTGATGTGAGGTAATGTGTAGCGGCTAATTGTATAGCTTATGTGTTTGTAATGAAATGTCTTTGTTTTTCGGTTTTTAAACAACTGATTTGGCCAATATTTTTGGTATTCTGTATTTTATAAGGATCCCCATTTAGCTGTTCCAAAAGCAGCAGCTACTCTTCCTGGGGACCACACAGAACATGAAACATGACATCATATAGAACATTAATAGACAACAGCTCAAGGACAGAACTACTTCATAAAAATATCTGTTCAATTATTTGAATTCCATTTAGTTCGTTTTTTTTGTTTGTTGGTGAGCTCAATGCGCAGTTTCTCTAGAGATAAATCTGATCAAGCCCAACTGTGCGATGTAATAGGGAGTTGTAGTTTCCAACAGGCCAATATTCTACATAATCTAGCGCAGAAAACATGGTAATTAACTACAATGACCATAATCCATTGCTCGCCTACTTGTCCGGTCTGTGTGTCTCAGACGTGGAGTGGAAGAGAAGATACAGAAGAACGTGCGATGGAGAGGGATAGAGGGCAGTTGCTTCGAAGGAATCTCTATCTGAAAATGCATGATCTAAGTGATTGATAGTTGGTATTCAGCAGTCATAATAGTAGGCCTTGTTTACTTTGAAGAACTACTAAAATATGGATTTTGTCAGGCAGCATAGGTTGCAGCTCTATAGAGATGAGATGATGGAATTACATTATAAAGTCATAAAAGAAATCAAATGTAATACAGACAACTGAAATATTGAATTAAAGTGATGTGAAGCAGTAATGGACAGTCACTACCATCATGGGAATTTTATGAATTTAGGAATGTGTTCCAGCATTCAACCCACAGATTGCATAGTGCATGTTTAACAAAATAATCGAAGATCGTGATAATTTCTTTTGTAATGAAACTGAACTGACCTCAAAAAACACTAATCGTTCACCACAACCAGTGTGATAAAGGCTGGTGTCATTTTTGCTGTTCTCCAAAATAGTTTTTTTTGTTTTTTAAATTGTATAGAAATGCAGTAAATTAGCTTCAACTCTCTTAAAATGTCTTGGGAATCCCCCCGGGACCTCACTAAAACAGACCCTAGACATTGATTACAGTGAGAACAGGCTGTCTTGGGAAATCTCTTTTCTACAATGGAAACCTAGTTTGAGTTCACTAACAATGCTGTCCTATTGATTTCTCTCCTGTGCTGTCTAACAGTTTGCCTCTGAGGTGCGGTTTGAAGGCTTCTCCCTCAGAGCCCAGGATAGAGAGACATGGTGCAGTCTTCTGCCTTCTGATCCAGGATCCCATAACAACTTTGACCACAATCTACACTCAGAGGTGAGTAGTCCTACCCCCCTTCTTATCCTACTCTACCCTACCTCCAACCTTCAGTTCTACCAGCTACTGACTCACTGTCCTACCCTACCTCCAACCTTCCAGTTCTACCAGCTACTGACTCACTGTCCTACCCTACCTCCAACCTTCCAGTTCT
>QNTS01007595.1:35504-47546 GCA_003317085.1 Hucho hucho
CCAGGCCAGGCCAGGCCAGGCCAGCTGTAACTCCCAGGCCAGGCCAGCTGTAACTCCCAGGCCATGCCTGGCCAGGCCAGCTGTAACTCCATGTCTGTATTTAGATGTGACTCATCCTAAAGAAGATGCATTACTGCACTTTCAGGAAGCTTAGCTATAGGCCTACTTGGAGTTGCTATTAATGAAAGTATTTAGGTATTTTATACTCTTAGTTTGCAGGGTTGGGGTTGAGGAGAAAAGCAGAAAGCAGCCTTTGCATCAATGGAATTCTATCTGTTTACGGTGAACTGTGAAGGAGCTGTCTCTGTCCCTTGTTTGGGAAAGGGGATTTGGAGCTAATCCCAGGCCAGAGAGAGGGAGAGAGGGAGAGGGGGGAGCTGATAGGGTGAGAGCTATGCCAGCTACTTATTAAACTGGCCTAGCTACACACACAGTCTGATAATACCTGATACAGTCGTTGAACGAAGCTGACATTGCTGTAAAGTTAGAGGTCAATGAAAGTACTGAAACATGCCAACTAAATATCAGTATTACGGCTTCTGCTTTCTATCAAGTGGTAATATTTAAATCTAAAGCTTGTGTTGTGTGTATAATATCAGCTTTACGGTAATATTTAAATCTAAAGCTTGTGTTGTGTGTATAATATCAGCTTTACGGTAATATTTAAATCTAAAGCTTGTGTTGTGTGTATAATATCAGCTTTACGGTAATATTTAAATCTAAAGCTTGTGTTGTGTGTGTATAATAACAGCTTTACGGTAATATTTCAATCTAAAGTTTAAGTTGTGTGTATGTGTCCATCATCTTTGTCATGGTGTTCTGTGTCCTTTCACCCCCTTCTTTCTAACCCCCTTCCCCTCTTTCTCTCTCTCTCTCTTTTCTCCCTTCATCTCCTCCCCTCTTTCTCTCTCTCTTTTCTCCCTTCATCTCCTCCCCTCTTTCTCCAGGTGTTCCATTACTTCCGGTCTGTTCTAGACCTAGTTCAGTTGGTGACAGTGTCAGATTTTCCCAGCTTCCTCCGCTCCAGCACAGAGTTTCACCTGTATCCTTCACATCCGCTGATGACTGAGGTGTCCACATCTCAGATAAACTGTTCCTCTCAGATCTATAAACTGGAGATATTTAACCACACATAGCTGGTTTAATGGAAGGGACTTTCCTGAATGTTACCAGCAGTTGTATGTGAACTGCTGGACGGTCAGGCTGAAAGTCAGGCTGGAGATATGGTCATTTATTTACTCTCTGAACAGGTTTACCCTTGAAACTGGTTTGGGGATAATGAACTTTGTTCTTAGATAATGATTAGCCAGGTCTCATGTGACTGTATCGCTATGTAGACTGAACATTATCTTTTTTTTGAAGTAATAACAGATCAAGCCTTACAGTATAAAAGGCAATACGAAATAGCTAGATACATCTCCCCAGTGGCCCGAGGGGGTGTGGTATATGGCCAATATACCACGGCTAAAGGCTGTTCTAATGCATGACGCAACGCAGAGTGCCTGGATACAGCCCTTAGCCGTGGTATATTTATTTTACCTTTATGTAACTAGGCAAGTCAGTTAAGAACAAATTCTTATTTACAATGACGGCCTAGGAACAGTGGGTTAACTGCCTTGTTCAGGGGAAGAACGACAGATTTTCACCTTGTCAGCTCAGGGATTTGATCTAGCAACTTTCAGTTACCAGTCCAACGCTCTAACCACTAGGCTACCTGCCGTATATTGGCCATATACCACAAACCTCAGAGGTGCTTTATTGCTATTATAAACTGGTTACCAGCATAATTAGAGCAGTTAAAATACATGTTTTGTCATACCTGTGATATACCACGACTGTCAGCCAATGAGCATTCAGGGCTCGACCCAGCCAGTTTATAAAAGGCAATAAGAAACAGCTAGATACATCTCCCCAGTGTTCTACTCTTGTTCAACCCTTGACCTATCACTACAGAGAACTGTCCTCCAAATCACTGAGAGATAAACGGCTCCTTGATCAGTTCAGATCACTGTCTGGAAAGGTAAATCAGTCAGTCAATACTCCTCCAGTGTGTGACTCATTATACTGTGATTGTCAGTTAGTAGTAGTAGTAGTAGTAGTAGTAGTAGTATAGCCATGGGGCAAATGCATATGGAGAACTTGGGACTATAAAGTTCAGTCTGCATTTGTGTGGAAATGTAGTTATTGACATAGCCTTGTTCACTACCTATATGGTACTATAAGTACCCCAATTTGTTACGTTCCAAATAATAAAATATAAACACTGTTAACACCATTCAAACCAATTAGGGTTCAGAACTTTGAAGCCAGTTCTCTCAGAATCATCTTTTTGCACATAGAACCTTCTAGTTCCAAGCTCTAGATATGTCAAATAATGATTTGAGGTGCGCTTGGTTTACACATTTGGTTTGTACTTCAGGTAGGGGCCCTGTTCTCTCTATCCTGTATGGTCAGCTCCATGGCTCTGCCCCCTGCCTCTCAGCTCAGCTCCCAGAAGTGGAAGGACTTCATGGCTAAGAGACCCAAGTCCCTGCCTGGTAGGTACTGGATGTGGATCGTCAGCTACAGCCCATGTTAGGAAATACAGGCTCAATTAATCCAAATCAAAAGGCCATGCCTGGTATGTGGATCGCCAGCTACAGCCCATGTGTGAGAAAAGGGATTGGCTCCGTGTTGGTTCTGGATCGACCGTCACAGGACTAACTGTATAGGAACTATAAATATTTAAACAACCAGAATCAAGGCAACAAGGAGAACCAAGGCACTCTTTATACTATATAAACTTCCCTAGGCATTCCTATGGCTTTTTCCGTACATGTAACCTGGATGTGTATTCTTTATTTTCAAAAAATGTTGACTAATTTGATTTGCCGTAGTTCCATATGTGGAGGTGAAGGGTGAGATCGGACACTACTTCCTGTTGGTCCAGGGGTCAGAGGGCGGAGGCTGCAAGGCCCGCATGATACACTCAGCCAATCAGATCAATGGAGCCGCTGCCATGGCAACCGTCAATGGGCTTCTGAAAGAAAATTCTTTGTCGTCTTCAGGTAAGAAACTTAAAAAAAATAAAATAAAAATGGTGAACAAACAAAGATCTACTCTGATATGAAATGTTGTTTACATTATGGTTGGTGACTTACAGGTCAATATCATGGACAGTATGAATGGTCTACTGTCAGCTTGGTATCCAGCAGTCTTTAAAACCTGGCTTGGAGGCCTCCTCTCTTGGAGGTCATTTACTGTTCTTTGGGTCTAAGGCGGTGCCTTTTTCAGTCGCCACGGAAGTTGAAAAGGACAAGAAGAATTCTTCTAGCTACCTGATGCTTTTATCCACCTCTCCATTTCCTAACACAGTCTAGTTTTAATCATTTGGAAATGGTAGAATTAACCCAAGGCATTTATACTTGAAAGTTATGTATAGAAACTCGGAGGCTGAATTATAAAATGTCCCAACCACTATGTACGTCTTCCTTTTAACTCCTCTTTCCTCTGAGCCTTTAACTTGTTCCTAAACTAGATTCAGCTGTGGGACGGATTCTTATTATGACATGTTTTCTCGGGGGGTCGGGGGGGGGGGGTCCAGAACGTAATTACAAATAATTTGTAGACTGCAAATTGACTGCAAGAATCCCAAACAGATATGATATTTGACTAAAACATAATCATTTCAAGCCTTGCTTAGATCACATATCTCTCTATTATGCGTGCCAGTACTTGGGAACAGATTTCCTAAATTAAAATAATTTGGAACTGATTTCCTGGTGTTTTTACAGTCTTATGTCCAAACATAAAAAAATGAATTAAAGGGGGCCAAAATAAAACCACCCACGGGCCGCCGGTTGGGGAACCCTGCTCCAACTCCTCTGACTCTTTCCTCTGGATATTTACCTTCTTTCAGAGATAATAAAGCCCTGTAGAAAGACGGACGTAATACCTCTGAGTGAAACAGAGGACGAAGTGAGAATACAGAGCAGTGCAGACTCTTCCCTCTCTCTCTTCCCTCTCTCTCTTCCCTCTCTCTCCCTCTTCCCTCTCTTCCCCTCTCTCTCTCTCTCTCTCTCTCTCTCTCTCTCCTCTCTCTCTCTCCCTCTTTCTCTCTCTCCCTCCCCGTGCTGCATTAGCCCTGTGGACTGGGAGCATGCTGTAACAGCCTGTTGAACTCTGTACAGTATAAAGCATGCAGGCCTCCACATTCATTTGGAGAGCACATTTTGTTCCGTTATGGAATGCCCCAAAAGAAGAAAGACGTACATTTAAAATATATTTCATGCATATCCAGAGAGACTTAACAAAGAGTTTATTTTCTTTTACACCTACTCTCATGTAGCACTTATTTTTTCTGAAAGAGAACGTAACATGGTGAAAGAATTGTTCCCTCTCTTTCTGACTTCCATGACCCTCACTCTGAGTACCTTCAAAGATTAAAGCGTAAGAATGGTTCTTTCATACACTGACTCTCATGTGGCATTTTCATTCTCAAAGAGAACATAACAAAATAGTGGAACAAGCAATAATTCCTGAAAGGTCTTCCTGTTCCCTTCGCTCTCTGTAGGAGTTTATTATATAAAAACCTTAAAGAAAAACCTTGACTCATGAACCATTTTCCTTCTGAAAGAGAACAAAATGGAGGAACAAGTAATAGTTCCTAAAAGGCCCTGCCGTTCTGTTCTCTTTTGCTCTGTTTCGCTCTCTCGCTCTCTCGCTCGCTCTCTGTTTCGCTCTCTGTCATTCTTATACAACCCTCGAAGATCTTTGATGAAACAGATTCAAGGCAGAAAGAGTGTCCTAACGGGCCTAAAGTGAAGAGACTAATAAGACCAAATGCTTTAATAGCTCATTAGAAGCGGTTGCATTATTTGGAGGTTGTGTATTAAAGGTGTAATTAGCCGTGAATAATAGGCTAGAGGAGAGTAAAAAGTCCATTTGGGCCTAAGTCAAGCCTCAGTCACTGCAGTGTACTTGTATTAAACTCCCCTGCCTCCTTAATGCAGTATACCTGTATTAAACTCCCCTGTCTCCTTAATGCAGTATACTTGTATTAAACTCCCCTGTCTCCTTAATGCAGTATACTTGTATTAAACTCCCCTGCCTCCTTAATGCAGTATACTTGTATTAAACTCCCCTGTCTCCTTAATGCAGTATACTTGTATTAAACTCCCCTGTCTCCTTAATGCAGTATACTTGTATTAAACTCCCCTGCCTCCTTAGTGCAGTATACTTGTATTAAACTCCCCTGTCTCCTTAGTGCAGTATACTTGTATTAAACTCCCCTGTCTCCTTAATGCAGTATACTTGTATTAAACTCCCCTGCCTCCTTAATGCAGTATACTTGTATTAAACTCCCCTGTCTCCTTTGATAGCGTTTGTGTTGTCACATTCATATTAACTTCATTTGAACTCATAAGCCATGTGACCAGGTTATTGGACATTCCAAAAAGCACTCCCACATCTGAGTTATGTTGTTGCAGGTGTGTTGGAGTAATGTTATTACTTCAGAGAGAAGAGAAACCTGAACACTGCTCTTACTAATGTCACTTATTTTATTCAACCTTATTGAACTCCACCCATGAAAAACCTGCTGATTTAGAAGGTCCAGTGTAGATTGTATTTTCAACCAGCAACTATCAGGAAATAACACTGATCACATTTCACACTTTTTTTTTACAGTGTTACTTTCATCAGCTGTTGTACAATATCATACAAAACACAGGAAAAACAGAATTTTGACTGCGGTGGGCCTTTAATAAAATAAGTAATACTAGCGGGAGCGGTGTGCGGGTTTCTCTTTTCTCTGATGTTATTGAGAAGGGTTCAGCCAATTGATTGATAAAGCAGTCCACTTGGTCTCTTCCCCCCAGGTTCCACCACTACAGACTGGCTGCGCTCCCTGCCCTGTCTCCATGGAGACCAACTGCTACAGAGGGAGAGGAAGGTAGCTGAGGTGCAAACCCTGGTCCTAAAGGAGTGCCTGAGTAAGTACAACATCTTATTTTATTCAGCCAGATAAGTCTTGTTGAGATAAATAAAATAGATTTTTCAAGCCGTATCATATCTGACGCAGAATATATTAAAATGTCTGTACTCAGCACACTCTTTCCATTTACAGTAAACTTTATTAGAGCCTAGCGACAGCAAAAATATTATCACAATTTATTTAACCAGGTCATTTATTGAGAACGTTCTACAAAAAAACATATCTAGCATAGTTTAATAAAGCAAGTCAGTCTGTATCGTAGCCAGCCAGGTAAGTGGTTCCTCCAGTATTAAAGTCAGTCTGTATCGTAGCCAGCCAGGTAAGTGGTTCCTCCAGTATTAAAGTCAGTCTGTATCGTAGCCAGCCAGGTAAGTGGTTCCTCCAGTATTAAAGTCAGTCTGTGTAGCAGCCAGCCAGGTAAGTGGTTCCTCCAGTATTAAACCTCCAATAAAATCAAGCAGCCTCACGCTACAGAAACAAGAGGCTCCAGCCCTATGGGCCATCCTGGCTCGGACAAGGCTACTTACTGACTACTCTCGTTATTCCATATTGACTAGGACGTAGAGAAGAGGCAGAGAAGCCAGCTTCAATACCAGTCAATGATCTGAAGATCCTGCTCAGCCTGGCCAGAGAACAGTACCTCAAGATGCATGACTCTACCCTGCCTAAAGCCTCTACCCTCCCTAAAGCCTCTACCCTGCCTAAAGCCTCTACCCTGCCTAAAGCCTCTACCCTGCCTAAAGCCTCCAGTCTGCCCAGAGTTGAGCCCTGTGGAGCAGAGGAGGGGAACCTCACTATAAAGACTATAGGTAATCTGCTGTTCCAGTCCCTCCTTACTCCCTGTAACACAGCTCAGTAATATGTACAGAGGAGGGGAACCTCACTATGAAGACTACAGGTATTCTGCTGTTCCAGTCCCTCCTTACTCCCTGTAACACAGCTCAGTAATATGTACAGTGCATTCAGAAAGTTGTCAGACCTTTTGTTAAGTTACCGCCTTATTACAAAATTGATTAAATTGTTTCCCCCCCCTCATCAATCTACACACAATACCCCATATTGACAAAGCAAAAACAGGTTTTTAGAAATGTTTGCAAATTTATTTAAAAAAATAAAACGGAAATATCACATTTACGTAAGTATTCAGACCTTTAACTCAGTACCGAAGCACCTTTGACAGCGATTATAACCTAGAGTCTTCTTTGGTATGACGCTACAAGCTTGGCACACCTGTATTTGGGGATTTTCTCCCATTCTTCTCTGCAGATCCTCTCAAGCTCTGTCAGGTTGGATGGGGAGCTTCGCTGCACAGCTATTTTCAGGTCTCTCCAGAGATGTTACATCAAGTTCAAGTCCGGGCTCTGGCTGGGCCATTCAAGGACATTCAGAGACTTGTCCCGAAGCCACTCCTGCGTTGTCTTGGCTGTGTGCTTAGGGTCGTTGTCCTGTTGGAAGGTGAACCTTCGCCCCAGTCTGAGGTCCTGAGCGCTCTGGAGCAGATTTTCATCAAGAATCTCTCTGTACTTTGCTCTGTTCATCTTTCCCTCGATCCTGACTAGTCTCCCAGTCCCTGTCTCTGAATAACATCCCCACAGCATGATGCTGCCACCACCATGCTTAACCGTAGGGATGGTGCCAGGTTTCTTCCAGACGTGAGGTTTGGCATTCAGGCCAAAGAGTTCAATCTTGGTTTCATCAGACCAGAAAATCCATGTTTCTCATGGTTTGAGAGTCCTTTAGGTGCCTTTTGGCCACACTACCATAAAGACTTGATTGATGGAGTTCTGCAGAGATGGTTGTCTTTCTGGAAGGTTCTCCCATCTCCACAGAGAAACTCTGGAGCTCTGTCAGAGTGACCATTGGGTTCTTGGTCACCTCTCTGACCAAGGCCCTTGCTCATTTTGGCTGGGCAGCCAGCTATAGGAAGAGTCTTGGTGGTTCCAAACTTCTTCCATTTAAGAATGATGGAGGCCATGGGTCTTGGGGACCTTCAATGCTGCAGAAATGTTTTGGTACTCTTCCCCAGATTTGTGCCTCGATACAATCCTGTCTCTGAGCTCTACGGACAATTCCTTCGACCTCATGGCTTGGTTTTTGCTCTGACATGCACTGTCAACTGTGGGACCTTATATAGACAGGTGTGTGCCTTTCCAAATGTCCAATCAATTGAATTTACAACAGGTGGAGTCCCAATCAAGTTGTAGAAACATATCAAGGATGGTCAATGGAAACAGGATGCACCTGAGCTCAATTTCGAAGTCTCATAGCAAAGGGCCTGAATAGTTTGTAAATAAGGTGTTTTTGTTTTTTTAATAAATTTGCTAAGAAAATCTTAACTTGTTTTCACTTTGTCATTATTGGGTATTGATATATTTTTTGTATCAATTTTAGAATGAGGCTGTAACGTAACAAAATATGGAAAAAGTCAAGGGGTCTGAATACATTCCGAATGCACTGTATTTTCCATCTCTAAAACTGACTCCTACTAGAAACCTTGACTGATAAACTGAAAAAATGAAAATGACTCTTTTCCCATTCCAATGTAGAGTTCATTAAACACTCCCAACATGCTGACTGGCCAGAGAGAAGTGTTCTGCAGAACTATGAGAACCTCCAGAGGACTCGTCAGAAACAGAGGTAAATTTGAATCATGGTCTTCACATCGGTACATACATCTCTCTTCCAACAACGATATGCAAGCAAGGTGGCTTATGGGAATAGAAAGAGAGACAACAGTATCTTTGGTTCCTGACACATGACTAATTTAACCATCTCATCTTTGGTCTCCTCCTGCCTGTCTCCCTTCCCAGGTTTGGTCTACTGTCTGGTGGCTCGGCTGACTGTCTGCTGGGGCCTAAGGACATCCAGGGCCAGAGAACCACCCCAGCCTTGCTGGATGCCAAAGAGCTGCTTAGACACTTCACACCAGACGGTCTGCCCACCGGAGATCTGCAGCCTCTATTAGTCCAGAGACTAGGGTAACTCTGTTAGTCCGGAGACTAGGGTAACTCTATTAGTCCAGAGACTAGGGTAACTCTGTTAGTCCGGAGACTAGGGTAACTCTGTTAGTCCGGAGACTAGGGTAACTCTGTTAGTCCGGAGACTAGGGTAGCTCTGTTAGTCCGGAGACTAGGGTAGCTCTGTTAGTCCGGAGACTAGGGTAACTCTGTTAGTCCGGAGACTAGGGTAACTCTGTTAGTCCGGAGACTAGGGTAACTATATATTCTTACAAGCTCCTCTGTAATATATAATGTTTTAATAGTAATGGATAAGAATAACATGAAAAAGAACATGGTTGGATTGGATGTATATACTGTTTTTCCACCAAACGCTACAAACTAATTTAAATTACATCTCTGAATCATTGCACATCATCCACTACCGGTTCACTCACAATTCAAATACTTTAGGGAGTTGTTCAATTCAGATACTTTAGGGAGTTGTTCAATTCAGATACTGTTCAATTCAGATACTTCAGGGAGTTATTAAATTCAGATACTGTTCAATTCAGATACTGTTCAATTCAGATACTTTAGGGAGTTGTTCAATTCAGATACTGTTCAGTTCAGATACTTTAGGGAGTTGTTCAAAGGCATTGTGGTTTGACTCATTCTGTCTCTACTACAGAAAGTTTTCTAATGTATTTCGATGTGTTCTACTTTATGTACAACAGTCAATTTATATGTGTCTGAGTGCTCCAAAGTAGGAAGAGCAGCTCCGTCTTGTCGAGGTTGAGCTTGAGGTGGTGGACCGACATCCAAGCTGAGATATCCGCCGGGCACGCAGAGATGGGTGTCAGGAGAAGGGAAGGAGAAAAGTAGTTGAGTGTCATCGTCATAGCAGTGATAGGAGAGACCATGTGAGGATATGACGTAGCCGAGTGAGTTGGTGTATAGAGAGAAGGGGGCCTAGAACCGAGCCCTGGGGGACACCAGTAGTGAGAGTACGCATCATATCGAAGTAAACTTGGAGTCACGCGATGATATGGTGTGCGGTCCTCCCACTACGACTTGGGGAAACCATGCAGTTTATTAGGCTATAGATTAAATAAATTATGATGAACTTCACAGGGTGGTGAAAGTGCACAGTGATGACACGGATAGAACAATGAGTCAAATATTTCACCAGATGTAGAAATGTGAAGCATCCGGTTGGCATTTCCGCTCACCACCAAATATGGTGATGAGAGGAAGCCCAGTGGGGAAAGATGGAGCAAGATGGATTTTGGCCGATATTCTGCACATTTTCCTCATCAATGAAACATTTGATCTCAATACAGTTTTCTGTTCCCAAAACTAGAATCTGTTATGAACAGAGTGGACTAAGTTTTGTAGACTTTGCCCTTTGCCCCCCAGTTTGGTGGAAACATTATCACTGGTGGGAAAATGCGCTTATTTTCTTTATGCGTATTTTAAAATATTCGCATGAAAATCTGTCGCCAGTTGGATGGAAACCCAGCTGCTGAGGGTAGCTCAACAAGGGGACAATCTGTCTGACTAAAGGGTAGGAAATTACATTTCAGGCTTCTAATATGGACATAGAAATGTGTCCCGGCGCTTCAGTGTGACACTGAAATCAGTTTTTTCACTGTCTGAATCTGGAATGTCCCCCTCACCCCCAAACCAAAAAAGTGCTGTCAACGTGTTGAATAATCTGTTTCTAACTTTCTCTTCCCTAGAGGAGAAACTATTCCATTCAGCAGACAACTATTCAGTTAGGATGTTTCAGACACCATGTAGCGACGGTGATTTTATGTGGCTGTCTACTTCTGATATGCATTCGAATCAAAAGTGTTTCGCCTAATTTAATTCCTCCGATTTTTTTTTTTTAAGAGCCTTTATTGGACAGTGTTCTTACAGAAGGCAGAGAAGAAGACGTTTTGTTTTGTAGTAATTCATGCTCATTAAAATAAATTCTAGACATTCAAGCTGTCAGTTCATTAGGAAGTTGTTTACACAATCAGTTTGGGGGCAGAGGACAGGAGAGTTTAGTTTCACTGCAGATCGCTGAAGTACTGCGTGTTCTTTGCTGCAGTCTTGGATTTGAAAAGAAAATGTTCACAGCTTCTGTACAATAATGTGTGTCTGTGTGCGTTTCCAGGGGAAATACATTCCAGATGTCTCCAGACTTGACTCCAAGGAAAGTGACCCAGATCCCCTTCAGTCAGGCAGCCAGCTCCCACTACCATGGACTAGAGTAGGTGTCTTTATACATACAGTAACCCTACTACTACCATGGAATATAGTATGTCCTGGCTCACTGTCAGTCCCCTCTTTCTCTGTGTCCTGGCTCACTGTCAGACTCCTCTGTCTATGTGTCCTGGCTCACTGTCAGACCCCTCTGTGTCCTGGCTCACAGTCAGCTCTTCAACTCCCTGGTCAAGTTCTGCCAACTCACGAGAGAGATCCATCTCGTTTTGATGCTAATTTAGTCCTGATCTCAGTTTTTATCTATTGTTAACTATTACCTTATTGACTATATATCACCCAGACTGGTCTATATTTTGAATCACTAATTTCTTGACCCTACACAGGTTCTGTCTGGATGAGCAGGGCCACAAGGCCTTGGACCGGGACCAGGGCTTCGTCCGGCTGCAGTCTCGTCTGATTCGCTACGAGACCCAGACCACCTGCTCCAAGGAGCCTTGTCCCGTCCCCTTCGCCTTAAGCCCTGCCCCCTCGCCGGCTGTGCTGTCTGAACCAGGAAGTGTCCCGGACGGAGAGGCCCTCCTCAACTCTGACCTTCCCAGGATCAAGAGACGATCCTGGGATACAGACGCCATCCACCCCCATAAGAGGTTAGTGAGGTTTGTATGGTCCTCTGGAGCTCAGTTGGTAGAGCATGGCTCTTGCAACGCCAAGATAGTGGGTTTGATTCCCAGGGGCCACCTATACTTAAAAAATGTATGCACACATGACTGTAAGTTGCTTTGGATAAAAGCGGCTGTTAAATGGCATATTAGAGGCATCATGTTCTATATAGGCGAAGGGTCCGTACATACAGCCTGTGGTTTAGAGCAGATGCTAGAGGTCAAAGGTTACGTACATACAGCCTGTGGTTTAGAGCAG
>QNTS01007596.1:32209-44401 GCA_003317085.1 Hucho hucho
GTTAGGTTAGGGGGTTGAGGTAAGGGTTAGGTTAGGGGGTTGAGGTTAGGGGGTTGAGGTAAGGCTTAGGTTAGGAGGTTGAGGTAAGGGTTAGGGTTAGGTTAGGGGGTTGAGGTAAGGGTTAGGTTAGGGGGTTGAGGTAAGGGTAAGGCTTAGGTTAGGGGGTTGAGGTAAGGCTTAGGATTAGGTTAGGAGGTAAGTATAGAACCTACTGGTGCATGCGTGCCCTGCTGAAGGGGGCTGTATAGCAGTCTGTCTCCTCTAGGTCAGGTAAGGCCTCTTTGTCCAGCTTCATGGGGTTCCTGGGTAACCAACTCTTTATCTGACGACACCTCAGATGGAACCGGCTTCAGGGAGAGAGGACACAGAGAAAAACTGATTAATTTACCAGGATTAGCCTAGCAACAGACCACACAGGGTTAATTTACCAGGATTAGCCTAGCAACAGACCACACAGGGTTAATTTACCAAGATTAGCCTAGCAACAGACCACACAGGGTTAATTTACCAGGATTAGCCTAGCAACAGACCACACAGGGTTTTAATTTACCAAGATTAGCCTAGCAACAGACCACACAGGGTTTTAATTTACCAAGATTAGCCTAGCAACAGACCACACAGGGTTTTAATTTACCAAGATTAGCCTAGCAACAGACCACACAGGGTTTTAATTTACCAGGATTAGCCTAGCAACAGACCACACAGGGTTAATTTACCAGGATTAGCCTAGCAACAGACCACACAGGGTTTTAATTTACCAGGATTAGCCTAGCAACAGACCACACAGGGTTAATTTACCAGGATTATACCAGATATCGTTTTATTTGATCAATGATAATAATGAAATCACATAGAAATCACATTTTGCGTTTTACAGTCAAACACTCAATAGAAGACTCCATTATTATGTATTCACTTTGCAGCAGGCACTATTTAGTGATTCAGGGTGACTTATTATTGGGCTTAAAATATCTCACATTCGTACACACAACATAACATGTTTAAATAGCAGGATAAACTAATTCTGAACTAATTAATTAAATTGTGAAATAATTCCTCTGGGACAGAGCTCTCCCTGATGGCCCACGGTCAATGGCTGCATCTTAATATGCCATCCAGTGTAGCAGTGGGACTCTGGACTCTAGACCAAACTCCCCTGTCTTCCTGTCTGCCGTTATGAGCTGTATTATAGAATCTAGTCATTCTATCATCATTTCGTCCTCTTCTGTTGCCTCCAATTCACACAGACACAACAATTCATACAAGCCAGTCTATTTTACAAGTGATGGGAGGATTGAGATGCTAGCAGGAGAGATTATCATAACAGAGACATAGCACTGCAGTCACTGTCTAAAGATAACTTAATCTCTTCCTCCTCTGTGTACACCTCCAGTGTAGCCTGTAACAAACACACATATGAGCCAGTCTATCTCACAAGCTGTTCGTGTCAGATTGACTGTTAGTTTTAGAGTGACTGTCAGAGTGTTGGAGTGACTGGGGTAAGGGTTAGGGTGTTAGGTTAGGGGGTTGAGGTAAGGGTTAGGGTTAGGTTAGGGGGTTGAGGTAAGGGTTAGGTTAGGGGGTTGAGGTTAGGGTGTTAGGTTAGGGGGTTGAGGTAAGGGTTAGGGTTAGGTTAGGGGGTTGAGGTAAGGGTTAGGTTAGGGGGTTGAGGTAAAGGTAAGGCTTAGGTTAGGGGGTTGAGGTAAGGGTTAGGTTAGGGGGTTGAGGTAAGGGTAAGGCTTAGGTTAGGGGGTTGAGGTAAGGGTCTTCCTGTCTGTGCCTTTCTGCCTCTATCTCACTCTCCTCTGTACATCCCCGCTGTTCTATCACACAAATAATATGAATATTCTCTCATGGTGATGTCAACGGGGCCACTCCAGTTGTGTTACTGCGACTCGACCACGGGTTCAGCACCATCACGGTGTTGAATGTTCCTGATCCTGTATTTCATTAGAAGTACTCTGCAGTGCTCAGCCAGTCAAGCTCAGCATCACACTGTGCCTGAACCTAATAAGATATCATGTAAATCCACTTGCCTGCCCATAGCTTTGCTCTTCCAATCCGTAAAGTACATTTTTTTCCTGAAAAAGAAATAACAAATTAGAAGAATTTGTCGGTTGGCTAGAAGAATCCAACGAACTAAGCCATACTCCTAATCATTTATTGAACGAGCTGTAGTTATAGATGTTTATGAGTAGTTATTAAGCGCTTATGTCGTGTATTATAATGCGTTATGTACAGCTCATAAGGCGTTATAAATGTGTTTATAATGCATTATGTAGAGGGTATTCATAGGAAGTGCTACCTGAATGGCATCCTGATATTCATCTGCTCAGCGTATTTACAGAGTGTGTCCCAGGGAGCATGGATCTTCACAAACATGATGTCGGTGTTGGTCAGAGACAGCTTTCGAGGGGACGAAATTAGAAATTAGCTTGTGACAAAGACTTGCATCTGACAATATTTGAGAATATCATGAATATCAAATATTTGAGAATATGCTCACGAGTGCCACCCCACTGGGCAAAAACTGGTTGAATCAATGTTGTTTCCACGTCATTTCAACAAAAAAAGTATGTGATGACGTTGAATCAATGTGGAAAACTGATTGGATATGCAAAAAGTCATTCACGCTTTTTTTCACCCAATTTTTCACTTAAATCCAATGACATGTTTTGTTGATTTGACGTTGAATTCATGTTAGTAGGACAACCAGATGTAGATCAAAACTAGACGTTGAACAAACGTCATGTGCCCAGTGGGACACCACTTTACCAAATAGTGAAATAATAGTTGTTAAAACAAATTCGAGACATTGTCCAAAAATTCTCTGTAGTTTCTGTAACAAAATACAAAGACAAAGTTTGTCATTAATATAGAGCTGTAGAGGCAATGTGGGAAGAGTATGTACTATATTAATGTAGTGTACAGTAGTAGAGTATGCACTATATTAATGTAGTGTACAGTAGTAGAGTATATACTATATTAATGTAGTGTACAGTAGTAGAGTATGTACTATATTAATGTAGTGTACAGTAGTAGAGTATGCACTATATTAATGTAGTGTACAGTAGTAGAGTATATACTATATTAATGTAGTATACAGTAGTAGAGTATATACTATATTAATGTAGTATACAGTAATAGAGTATGTACTATATTAATGTAGTATACAGTAGTAGAGTATATACTATATTAATGTAGTATACAGTAGTAGAGTATATACTATATTAATGTAGTTGTAGTATACAGTAGTAGAGTATTTACTATATTAATCCAGTTATAGTATACAGTAGTAGAGTATGTACTATATTAATGTAGTATACAGTAGTAGAGTATGTACTATATTAATGTAGTATATAGTAGTAGAGTATGTACTATATTAATGTAGTATACAGTAGTAGAATATGTACTATATTAATGTAGGTGTAGTATACAGTAGTATAGTATATACTATATTTATGTAGTTGTAGTGTACAGTAGTAGAGTATTTACTATATTAATCCAGTTATAGTATACAGTAGTAAAGTATGTACTATATTAATGTAGTATACAGTAGTAGAGTATGTACTATATTAATGTAGTATACAGTAGTAGAGTATATACTATATTAATCCAGTTATAGTATACAGTTGTAGAGTATGTACTATATTAATGTAGTATACAGTAGTAGAGTATATACTATATTAATGTAGTTGTAGTATACAGTAGTAGAGTATGTACTATATTAATGTAGTTGTAGTATACAGTAGTAGAGTATATAATATATTAATGTAGTATACAGTAGTAGAGTATATACTATATCAATTTAGTTGTAGTATACAGTAGTAGAGTATGTACTATATTAATGTAGTTATAGTAGTAGAGTATGTACTATATTAATGTAGTATACAGTAGTAGAGTATGTACTATACTAATGTAGTATACAGAAGTACAGTATGTATTATATTAATGTAGTATACAGTAGTATAGTATGTACTATATTAATGTAGTTGTAGTATACAGTAGTATAGTATATACTATATTAATGTAGTTGTAGTATACAGTATGAGAGTATGTACTATAGTAATGTAGTTGTAATATACAGTAGTAGAGTATATACTATATTAATGTAGTAGTATACAGTAGTAGAGTATGTACTATATTAATGTAGTTGTAGTTTACAGTAGGAGTATGTACTATATTAATGTAGTTGTAGTATACAGTAGTAGAGTATAAACTATAGTATATACTCACGCTCCTCTAGTCTATATTATACTGAACAAAAATATAAACGCAACATGTAAAGTGTTGGTCCCATGTTTCATGAGCTGAAATAAAATATCCTATATGCACAGAAATTGTATTTCTCTCAAATTCTGTGCAGAAATGTGTTTACATCCCTGAGCATTTCTCCTTTGCCAAGATAATCCAACCACCTGACAGGTGTGGCATATCAACAAGCTGATTAAACAGCTTGTTCATTACACAGGTGCACCTTGTGCTGGGGACAATAAAAGGCCACTCTAAAATGTGCAGTTTTGTCACACAACACAATGCCACAGATGTCTCAAGTTTTGAGGGAGTGTGCAATTGACACGCTGACTGCAGAAATGTACACCAGAGCTGTTTCCAGATAATTGAATGTTCATTTCTCTACCCTAAGCCACTTCCAACATTGTTTTAGAGAATTTGGCAGTACGTTCAACCGACCTCACAACTGCAGACCACATGTAACCACGCCAGCCCAGGACCTCCACATCCGGCTTCTTCACCTGCGGGATCGTCTGAGACCAGCCACCCGGACAGATGATGAAACTGAAGAGTATTTATGTCTGTAATAAAGCCCTTTTGTGGGGAAAAACTCTGATTGGCTGGGCCTGGCTCCCAATTGGGTGGGCCTATGCCCTCCCAGACCCACCCTTGGCTGCAACCCTTGCCCAGTCATGTGAAATCCATAGATTAGGGCCTTATTTATTTCAATTGACTGATTTTCTTATATGAACTGTAACTCAGTAAAATCGTTGAAATTGTTGTGTTTATGTTTTTGTTCAGTATATATACACCAGGGGTAGGGCAACTAGATTCAGCCGGGGACTGATTTCTTTTCAGGAGCAGAAGGCCGGAACATAATTATAATAATTTGTACACTGCAAATTGACCACAACTAAGCCCAAAAAGAGATTGTATTTGAAAATAACAATAATTTCATACTTGGATTACATCGATACACGATCACATCTCTCTATTTTTATTCGTAGGAATACTTGGAAACAGATTTCCTAAATTAAACACATTTTTAGCTGAATTCCTGGTGATTTTAGTATTTTTTTAAGACAAAAACCAAAACTAAAATCCCCCCCAAAAAAAGTATAGCTCGCGGGTCGGTTTTGGCCCAGCCTGTTGCCATCACTCTGACCCCTGTTAAGAGTATAGTATATGTACCCTACCACTTTCTCCAGCATCAGCCCCTCAGCTCTCAGGTTCCTCTCGAAGGTGACTCTCTTTTCCACCAGAGGACTGGACTTCTTATAGACCAGGATGTAATCGATACGCTTCTTCCCATCTCTGAACAGCAGAGAGGACGGCTGCGCCGGGTTGGTCCCCTACGGAAATAAGTATTATCAGAGAATACTCTATTTGAAAGGGTACCTACCTAAGGCCTTCATAACACATCCATAAGCAATTCATAAACGCTTATGTCAACAACTTTTTTTTCAAACTAACTCATAATCATATTAATAACCTCAAATAGATTCATGTTTTAAATAGCATTTAGTGTGGTGCAAACCAGAATGACTTCATTAATGCTCGATAGTTAGCCTCAATCAAATGTTTCAAAGCTGCGTAACTGTGAGACGTTGAAAAAGATTGGTGCAGTTGTAACCGGTGTGAAATGGCTAGTTAGCTAGCGGGGTGCGCGCTATCAGCGTTTCAATCGGTGACGTCACTCGCTCTGATACCTTGAAGTAGTTGTTCCCCCTTGCTCTGCAAGTGGCCGTGGCTTTTGTGGAGCGATGGATAACGATGCTTCGATGGTGGCTGTTGTTTATGAGTGCAGAGGGTCCCTGGTTTGAGCCCAGGTAGGGGCGAGGAGAGGGACGGAAGCTGTACAGTTAGTGTCATTGTGGTTATTGGGTGGGTGGGTGTGAGAAAAATGGCTAGCTGGAGCTCGTCTGAGAGGTTGGCTTTGAGCCCTCACCTGCAATGTACTTATGTGCTGATTGACATAGATCTGCCCACTCTAGGGTAGTCTGGTCAGAACGTGACGTTGAAGTCCATAACTGTAAGCTTTGTCACCACACACACACACACACACACACACACCCTTACATTTGAAGATGTTTTATATACTTGTGTGGTCTTATTTTAATGGTATAGGGAATAGGGAATAGGGAATAGGGAATAGGGAACAGGTTAGGAAACAACATGTGAATAGTCCATCAGCATGTTAACGCGTTAACTTGAGGATGTCGAGGAAGGAGCCCTGCTGTGCGTCCAAGCGTCCCGACTGGTTGGAATAGCCGGGTGATTGACATGCCTGACGGCCAATCAGATTGAGAGGGCCGGCCTTTCTTTTACTGTGTGCTTGTGTTTGTGGTACCTGAAGCGAATCTGCGCGTGCCTCTAATTTGGCTCGGATGGCAGGTTTCTGAATGAGAAACGACTCGTCTGTCCTTCCTGCCTTGTATGCACTAGCTTCTGACTCCTCCCCATAGTGGCGCTTCACAGCTTCTGACTCCTCCCCATAGTGGTCCTTCACAGCTTCTGACTCCTCCCCATAGTGGTTCTCCACAGCTTCTGACAGACAGAGAGATACAGGATGTAAAAGGTCAAGACAGTATTTATATTCTTAATGTTTGGATGTTATGTTATGATGTCATGTCATGATATGATGTCATGTCATGATGGCATGGTATGTCATGCTGCTAAGCATCACTTGAACAATTATGTTCCTTCCTATACTTTCTTCAAAGCACTACATTCTGAAAATTTACCCAGCAGGCAAAACAGGGGGAAACTGGTTGAAATAATGTTATAACAATCTCATAACATTTGAGCCAGTTTCTGTAATAATGATGTCCTTTCAACCAGTTTTGACGTGACGCTTGGAATTCAGGCCAAAGAGTTCAATCTTGGTTTCATCAGACCAGAGAATCTTGTTTCTCATGGTCTGAGTCCTTTAGGTGCCTTTTGGCAAACTCCAAGCGGGCTGTCATGTGCCAAACTTCTTCCATTTAAGGATGGAGGCCACTGTGTTCTTGGGAACCTTCAATGCTGCATACATTTTTTGGTACCCTTCTCCAGATCTGTGTCTCGACACAATCCTGTCTCAGAGCTCTGTGGACAATTCCTTCTACCTCATGGCTTGTTTTTTTGCTCTGACATGCACTGTCAACTGTGGGACCTTATATAGGCAGGTGTGTGCCTTTCCAAATCATGTCCAAGCAATTGAATTTACCACAGGTGGACTCCAATGAAGTTGTAGAAACATCTCAAGGATGATCAGTGGAAACAGGATATACCTGAGCTCAATTTCGAGGCTCATAGGAAAGGGTCTGAATACTTAAGGTATCTGTTTTTTTATTTGTTATACATTTGCAAAGATTTAAAAAAACCTGTTTTCGCTTTGTTATTATGGGGTATTGTGTGTAGATTGAGGGATCTTTTTCAAAATCCATTTTAGAATAAGGCTGTAACGTAACAAAATGTATAAAAAGTCAAGGGGTCTGAATACTTTCCAAATGCACTGTATATCCATCCAGTTCTAAAACTAGCTTAGGGAGTACCTCAAGGCTCAATCCTAGGCCCAACGCTCTTCTCAATTTACATCAACAACATAGCTCAGGCAGTAGGAAGCTCTCTCATCCATGTATATGCAGATGATACAGTCTTAATCTCAGCTGGCCCCTCCCCGGATTTTGTGTTAAACGCTCTACAACAAAGCTTTCTTAGTGTCCAATAAGCTTTCTCTACCCTTAACCTTGTTCTGAACACCTCCAAAACAAAGGTCATGTGGTTTGGTAAGAAGAATGCCCCTATCCCCACAGGTGTGATTACTACCTCTGAGGGTTTAGAGCTTGAAGTAGTCACCTCATACAAGTACTTGGGAGTATGACTAGACGGTACACTGTCCTACTCTCAGCACATATCAAAGCTGCAGGCTAAAATTAAATCTAGACTTGGTTTCCTCTATCGTAATCGCTCCTCTTTCACGCCAGCTGCCAAACTAACCCTGATTCAGATGACCATCCAAAACCATGCTAGATTACAGAGACATAATATAGATCGGCATTGTAAGGGTGCTCTCAAGCGGCTAGATGTTCTTTACCATTTGGCCATCAGATTTGCCACCAAGGCTCCTTATTGGACACATCACTGCACTCTATACTCCTCTGTAAACTGGTCATCTCTGTATACCCGTCACAAGACCCCCTGGTTGATGCTTATTTATAAAACCCTCTTAGGCCTAACTTCCCCCTATCTGAGATATCTACTGTAGCCCTCATCCTCCACATACAACACCCGTTCTGCCAGTCACATTCTGTTAAAGGTCCCCAAAGCACACACATCCATGGGTCGCTCCTCTTTTCAGTTCGCTGCAGCTAGCGACTGGTCACGAGCTGCAACAAACACTCAGACTGGACAGTTTTATCTCAATCTCTTAATTCAAAGACTCAATCATGGACACTCTTACTGACAGTTGTGGCTGCTTTGTGTGATGTATTGTTGTCTCTACCGTCTTGCCCTTTGTGCTGTTGTCTGTGCCCAATAATGTTTGTACCATGTTTTGTGCTGCTACCATGTTGTATTACTACCATGTTGTTGTCATGTTGTGTTGCTACCATGTTGTGTTGTCATGTGTTGCAGCCTTGCTATGTTGTTGTCTTAGGTCTCTCTTTATGTAGTGTTGTCTCTCTTGTCGTGATGTGTGTTTTGTCCTATAGTTAAATTTTTCTTTTATATATTTTTTTTAAATCCCAGGAGGCCTTTTGCCTTTTGGTAGGCCGTCATTGTAAATAAGAATTTGTTCTTAACTGACTTGTCTAGTTAAATAAAGGTTAAATAAAAAATAAAGCAATTTTGTTTTCTTGGCTATCGTTTGTGTTGTGGTTTTTCTTAATCGAAGAAATGTAGTGTAGCTAACTGCAATCACCTTACCGTATTTTGTTCTGTGCAAATTAACATGAGCAGCTTGGCAGTTTCCCAGTTTCTGGCCATACACTTTAGCTAACGTTACAGTCTTACGTTGGCTAACTTTTTACCTTTAACTTTACATGATGGTTATGCTACAGTTGAAGTCGGAAGTTTACATACACTTAGGTTGGAGTCATTAAAACTCGTTTTTCAACCACTCCACAAATTTCTAGTTAACAAACTATAGTTTTGCCAAGTCAGTTAGGACATCTACTTTGTGCATGACACAAGTAATTTTTCCAACAATTGTTTACAGACAGATTATTTCACTTGTAATTTACTGTATCACAATTCCAGTGGGTCAGAAGTTTACATACACTAAGTTGACTGTGCCTTTAAACAGCTTGGAAAATTCCAGAAAATGATGTCATGGCTTCTGATAGGCTAATTGACATCATTTGAGTCAATTGGAGGTATACCTGTGGATGTATTTCAAGGCCTACCTTCAAACTCAGTGCCTCTTTGCTTGACATCATGGGAAAATCAAAAGAAATCAGCCAAGACCTCAGAAAGAAAATTGTAGACCTGCACAAGTCTGGTTCATCCTTGGGAGCAATTTCCAAATGCCTGAAGGAACCACGTTCATCTGTACAAACAATAGTACGCAAGTATAAACACCATGGGACCACGCAGCCGTCATACCACTCTGTTTCCTAGAGATGAACGTACTTTGGTGCGAAAAGTGCAAAGTCCTATATCGACATAACCTGAAAGGCCGCTCAGCAAGGAAGAAGCCACTGCTCCAAAACCGCCATAAAAAAGCCAGACTACGGTTTGCAACTGCAGATGGGGACAAAGATCATACTTTTTGGAGAAATGTCCTCTGGTCTGATGAAACAAAAATAGAACTGTTTGGCCATAATGACCATCGTTATTGTTTGGAGTAAAAGGGGGAGGCTTGAAAGCCGAAGAACACCATCCCAACCGTGAAGCACGGGGGTGGCAGCATCATGTTGTGGGGGGTGCTTTGCTGCAGGAGGGACTGGTGCACTTCACAAAATAGATGGCATCATGAGGGAGGAAAATTATGTGGATATATTGAAGCAACATCTCAAGACATCAGTCAGGGAGTTAAAGCTTGGTCGCAAATGGGTCTTCCAAATGGACAATGACCCCAAGCATACTTCCAGGACAACAAAGTCAAGGTATTGGAGTGGCCATCACAAAGCCCTGACCTCAATTCAATAGACAATTTGTGGGCAGAACTGAAAAAGCGTGTGCGAGCAAGGAGGCCTACAAACCTGACTCAGTTACACCGGCTCTGTCAGGAGGAATGGGCCAAAATTCACCCAACTTATTGTGGGAAGCTTGTGGAAGGCTACCTGAAACGTTTGACCCAAGTTAAATAATTTAAAGGCAATGCTACCAAATACTAGTTGAGTGTATGTAAACTTCTGACCCACTGGGAATGTGATGAAAGAAATAAAAGCTGAAATAAATCATTCTCTCTACTAATTATTCTGACATTTCACATTCTTAAAATAAAGTGGTGATCCTAACTGACCTAAGACACGTAATCTTTGCTATGATTAAATGTCAGTAATTGTGAAAAACTGAGTTTAAATGTATTTGGCTAAGGTGTATGTACACTTCCGACTTCAACTGTATCTGTTAAAGACTACAAACATCAATGATGTGGGAATCCATCTTCCAAACAGCGCGATTTTTAAATCCAAAGGGTTTTCAAGACAACAGTGCCACCGTTGTTACTGTTTTGTGGCCGAGCTTTGTGCTCTTCTATCGCGCTTGATGTCAGAGGGGGAAAACAGTGTTGGGTGTCTGCAGTAACTTCTTTATTGTTGTAGTATTGCAAACAGACATGGCTGACTCACCATTAAGGACTCCAGCTTTAGGAGAACGGACAGACACACCAACCGACCAACTAACTGACCTGTCTTTGAGGAGATGAGGGTGCAAGAGGTGCTGTGACTGTGGGTCAGAGGCTGGGTCTGGGCCTGAAGCTGACAGTGGTCCTTTCCCTGGGCCTGTTGCTGTAACCAGGAGTCGACCTGCTGGGTCTGGGCCTGGAGCTGACAGTGGTCCTTTCCCTGGGCCTGGTGCTGTAACCAGGAGTCGACCTGCTGGGTCTGGAGCCGGGCACGTGCCTGGTCCTGGAGCTCTGGCTGCAGATGGAAGGGAAAATAGATCCAGCTAGTCGACTGTACCTGCTCCAAAACCTGTTAATTTATTGTCCTGTAGCTTCTCTCATCTCACTGTGGCAGGCATATAGTGAGGAATATGTTTGGAATATAGAATCGCAATCCATATACAGTGGGGAAAAAAAGTATTTAGTCAGCCACCAATTGTGCAAGTTCTCTCACTTAAAAATATGAGAGAGGCCTGTAATTTTCATCATAGGTACACTTCAACTATGACAGACAAAATGAGGAAAAAAAATCCAGAAAATCACATTGTAGGATTTTTAATGAATTTATTTGCAAATTATGGTGGAAAATAAGTATTTGGTCAATAACAAAAGTTTATCTCAATACTTTGTTATATACCCTTTGTTGGCAATGACAGAGGTCAAACGTTTTCTGTAAGTCTTCACAAGGTTTTCACACACTGTTGCTGGTATTTTGGCCCATTCCTCCATGCAGATCTCCTCTAGAGCAGTGATGTTTTGGGGCTGTCGCTGGGCAACACGGACTTTCAACTCCCTCTAAAGATTTTCTATGGGGTTGAGATCTGGAGACTGGCTAGGCCACTCCAGGACCTTGAAATGCTTCTTACGAAGCCACTCCTTCGTTGCCCGGGCGGTGTGTTTGGGATTATTGTCATGCTGAAAGACCCAGCCACGTTTCATCTTCAATGCACTTGCTGATGGAAGGAGGTTTTCACTCAAAATCTCACGATACATGGCCCCATTCATTCTTTCCTTTACACAGATCAGTCGTCCTGGTCCCTTTGCAGAAAAACAGCCCCAAAGCATGATGTTTCCACCCCCATGCTTCACAGTAGGTATGGTGTTCTTTGTCCTCCAAACACGACGAGTTGAGTTTTTACCAAAAAGTT
>QNTS01007598.1:11960-38896 GCA_003317085.1 Hucho hucho
CCCGTCGACGTAGCTTGACCAAAAGACCGGCGCGTTTCCCTCTTCTCCGGCGCCGCCGTTGTTTTGATTCAGGCAGGTTTAAGTGTTGTCATGCATCATTGAGCCTGGAGATATAGTCAGAACACCCCGGGTAAGGGCCTTTTAATTTTGACACTCCTCACTGAGCCTAGTGATACAGAACAGTCCAGGTAATGGCAATTTAATGAGGACACTCCTTACTGCTCCTGGGGATACACAACAGCCCAGGTAATGGCATTTTAATGAGGACAGTCATTGCTGTTGCAGGAGAGGACACAGTGTGGGCATGTGTGTGGGCTGGCAGTTGGGTGGGTGGCTGTGTGTTTGCATAGTAAGGAATCTTATTTCATTATTCAAAATGTGTATCTCAATAAAACACAGCCTCTGGCTATTAACAAACAGGTGTCAGTATTTAAACCGAACAACATCCCAACACCTGAGGAAGTTCACTTAGCTTGCTGATAAATATTCTGAAATATGCCATATTTCAGAAACAGTCTTTACATCATCACATCAGTCTTTATGACATCATCATATCCTAATCATAGAATTAGGAATTGGAATATTAGAATGGACATCAACTTTCTTATGATGGGATAAAAGGTCAGTCATGTTGGTCAGGGAATTGGTCAACCTTGGATCACCAATGCTGTGGTAAGATATTGTGTAAAACAATGAATTGGAAGATTATTTGTATTGCATGTTTGTTGGTTACGTAGCTAGCCAGCCAGTTTTAGAGGAATGATATGCAGTGTCAATATTCACGTAATAATAAGGAATTCCCTTGACCACGCCCACAAATTGGGGGGTCATAGATTTTTTGTTATACAGAAATAACAAAACATACCGAAAAGCTGCTGTGTTGTTCAATGTACATGTAGCCAGGTCAAAAATCCAAAACCTACGGATCATAATGGTCCCACGTAAGGAAATAGCCCTGGGAGAAGAGCCCAGTGGCTTTAGGCTATTCGGAAATGGGAAATGTGGGGTGTGGTGGTTAATTTCTTTACTATCAAATGAGGAGAGACAAACTTATCATACAAGTCAGAGTTATACTTAAAATACATATTTAATAGTAATAGTAATAGCTCTGCAATAGCAACGGCTTCTCAATGAATTCACCACTTTCTCTAATGGTCCGTTGAGAGCGGTGACACAAAGGCTACTGAGATCTTTTATAGCAATGATCCACCCCCTAGTCTAGATAACAAACCAAATGTTTGGAACAGGTCACAAGGTGAGAGTTTTTAAATGAGAAAGGAGCATCCCCCAGCCAGATAGCATTCGCTATAAATTATGTTCAGTTTGGCCCCTAAGACGAGGTTCAGATCTCGTTCCTGGTACTTCATAGCACAGAAACACCAACTCATCCAATGGCATAAATCAATTGTCAACTCCAGATACTCCCATCTCAAGTAAAACCCCTTCTTGACCACACACCTGGACAAGCTCACTGAGGGGAGTGAGCCTCTAGGTCATACACTATCCCAAGATAAGTGCAACATCAGAGATGACATACAATAGTTCCAGACACTACCACACATCCCCCAAACTAAAATGAGGGAGTGACTGGCGCACAGACATTGTGGAGACAAGCAATTGGTTCCCCATTAATCACGCCATCCCTTCACATGGTTTAAGAATAGGTAAAGACACATTCACATATGAAGACAATGTTCCCTCCTGTCCTCTTCCCTTTCTGATATTCTGCATAGCACCATGGACATGTGAAAGACAAGCCTGACCTCTCCCCTCTCTGGGCCCCAGGGGACTGAGCCCCAGCTGAGGAAAGAAGTGCTACTGCCAACACCAGTCCAAAGGGATACAATCTATTAACAAGTATATCACATAAGCATATTATGCAGATAAGACATCGTAATTATCTATGTTACTCAACTAATTCTGATTATTCCGCCACTGGGGACACAGTGTCCAAGTAGGCTACACGTAGCTATGTGTGTGGAAAACATTTAATCACAGGTAAGACATTTAATTTGTTTAGGATAGTCCATTTGTAACTGCACTCACTACTTGTAGCTGTATAGTCCATGTGTTTGTGTTGTTGGTCTTGGCTAGCTTAATGATCTGGTCGGTAGCTAGCTAGCACATGGCTACTAGTACCGTCAGGAAAGGGGCATGAGGGAAGGCCTACAATGTTACGTTTTTCTATTTCTAAGTAGTGAGAACGCTCTGGAGCAGGCAATGTTCAAAAGTAATCTTTTGAAAAGGTGTACTTTTCTTAAATGTAGTTTTGTAATTGACTAAAACAACCAGACAAGAAAATTGCATTTTAAAAGGGTCACGATTTTGCTGTGAGCCATTGGGGTAACCTAGGTAACCACAGGTTGTTTTCCCCACAGGTGGGCATTCTATCTAATATTTACTGGGACTACTCCATACATTTTTCAAAATAACTTCCAATATGCCATCAAGCCATTCAAACAAATAAAATAAAATTGTATTTGTCACATGCGCCAAATACAACAGGTGTAGACCTTACAGTGAAATGCTGAATACAACAGCTGTAGACCTTACAGTGAAATTCTTACTTACAAGCCCTTAACCAACAATGCAGTTTTAAGAAAATGCCTAAAAAAAAGTAAGAGATAAGAATAACAAATAATTAAAGAGCAGCAGCAAATAACGATAGCTGGCCAATATACAGGGGGTACCGGTACAGAGTCAATGTGCGGGGGTACCGGTGTCGAGGTAATATGTACATGTAGGTAGAGTTATTAAAGTGCAGTCAATCCACAGCCATACACTGTCTTTAAATCAGTTGATGATAGGACTTAGACATGCTGATATTGTATCATATAATAACACTCACAGCTTTCCAAGAAAACAAAACATTTAGGCATTTATGGTCTGTTACATATATTTTATAGGCTATTTATACAGAACATTTATATAAAACCTGTATACACAGTATTTATAATTATATGACAATATTTTAGGTTGACAATAACTTTATTACACAATTTCTGATGCATCACATGCCCTACTGTATGTTTCCTGCATAAGTAAAAGCTATTGCTGTTCATTCCAATTAGACTGTAGAAAATCCTTAGTTGCCCATGAGTCCTTCTCTAACTCTCAAAGTCTAAGACACTTTATTACATGTAGATAGGGGGGATGGGCATTCCATTGTCTACAGTCACTGCCCCAAATTTTCACACCTCTTCCCCTGGAACACTCTGTTGCTATGGGCGTTCCATTGTCTACAGTCACTGCCCCCAATTTTCACACCTCTTCCCCTGGAACACTCTGTTGCTATGGGCGTTCCATTGTCTACAGTCACTCTGCCCCCAATTTTCACACCTCTTCCCCTGGAACACTCTGTTGCTATGGGCGTTCCATTGTCTACAGTCACTCTGCCCCCAATTCTCACACCTCTTCCCCTGGAACACTCTGTTGCTATGGGTAACCAGAATCACGTGACACCCGGTTAGCCAATCAGTTGCCTAGCCTGGGGGTTCAGCATCAGCTGAATTATTTAGTGGCATCCAGGAGCCCAGGTTGACTACAGCTTGATAAACTCCAGGGCTCCACATCAACTCACGAGCTGAACCCTTCCACATGGGCAATAAACGTGTGTGACTGACCATAAACCACTTACACTATCACTTTTACCACTAGTCTCCAAGGCTGTGACCATGGTTTTAGTTTTTGTGATGTCCAGACGGGGACATTTAAAAAAAAAAAGTTTAAGCTCATTTACTGCATTTCTATTCAATTAAAGAATGTCAAATGTTATTTGGAGAACAGAAAAAAAACTAGAAAAAATTACCCCAGCCATTATCAACTTGGCTGCTGTAGGTTCATTCACCTCAGTCCATCTACAAACACATCAAATCAAATCAAACTTTATTTGTCACATGTGCCGAATACAACATAGACCTTATTGTGAAATGCTTACTTACAAGTCCTTAACCAACAGTGCAGTTCAAGAAAGAGTTAAGAAAATATTTACCAAATAAACTAAAGTAAAAAATAATAAAAAAGTAACACAATAACATAACAATAACGAGGCTATATACAGGGGGTACCGGTACTGTGTCAATATGTGGGGGTACAGGTTAGTCGAGGTAATTTGTACATGTAGGTAGGGGTGAAGTGATTATGCATAGATATTAAACAACCTATTAGCTATGCAGTTTTAAATGTTATACCCCTGAAAGGGGGGAAATGTGATAAATTAATCACACTGACACGTAGCATCGGCTGCTGATCAGTCAGTTGTAATGATGAATTGCTCATCAACTCTTTACATAGATGTCTCTTTTATCAAATTACATAGCTTTCACATTTGGGGCGGCAGGTTGAGCGATTTGTGGGGGCAACACTAAACAATACATTAATTGCACTATAACGGTGACAAACGGTGCCCACAAACGGCCTACGTAAAGCTGTCCCAACATCTTACCACTCCTACACCTGGCTATCAGCGGTGCCTTGTCTGGCAGCGAAACAGTTAATTCAGCCTCATTTACTGCCTTAAAAAAAAAGATAGCTGATATGGCTGACTTGCTTAAACAAATGTGGTTTCTACTGACAATTGAGATATATAAACTGTGGCATAAGGGGACGACAAGCGGATAAGAGGCAATCCGTAATTTCGATTAAGACAATGAGCGAGCTAGGATGGACGTAGTCAATATGACAATTTGTTTAGCACTTTTGAAATGTACAGCGACAGAATTCAGAACATGGGCCATTCTTACAGTTTTCTCCTTGTACACCAGGTAGGATAAATAAAGGGGGGATATAAGCAGACAATGAAAGCTCTTACAATATTCAATGATTACATTTCTTGAAAACAGGTTATAGGCTACATGTGCACCACCAAGTCAGAACAGTAGGTGAAATTAAGAGGGATAAATAGACCAGATTATTAGGGTGAGGCACATGGGCAACTAACATCTTACTACACAACATACACTTAGTATTACTTTCTTAGCTACAGTATACATATCTCCCTGGCATTTTACATCATTTATGCAGCAGCATACAATGCATTTTTGGACTCACAGGAAGGAGGCATGGCGGTCCTTCATTTGCGAATGTTGTCATCAAAGTCTGGTATTCTCTGGATTTATGGTGCTTTCAAAACAACTGGGAACACGGAAAAAAACAAGGTTGAATCATGATGACGTCATTGATCTTCAGGTCGTAGCTCTAGAAAGAGGCCGGATTTATAATTCCGAGTTGGAAGACCATTCAAAGCGTATTTTCCCAGTCGTAGCTCATAAATTCCCGACTTCCCAGTTGTCTTGAACTCACTGAAGTCAAGTTTTCGCAATTCCGAGTTAACAGTTGTTTTGAGCGTGTCACAAATCATGCTTCATTGACAACATGGCCAATGTTGAATGTTTATAATTTTAAACTTGGAAGAGAGCCTCTTAATCCCAGATTTGGGACCACACAGTCACTCCACTGCATAGCAGGCTAGTGTTTGCTTTGCAATGCTTGCAGTTTAGTCACTGTCACTGGTTCCTTCCAAACCACTCATTGTTGAATTTACGATTTCCAACTTATGTAATGTTTATGTCCAATGAGCACCGATACATTTTATCTACAATTTCACTTCATTATTTCTCTTCATATGACAAGGATTAAAAAGGATTTGCCAGTAGATTGTTGACGTGATTCATGATGATGACTGCTAGCTAAGATTTTGAAAGTATGATGCTGACATGATCAGTCCAATCAAAGCTACTGTACATATAACGTGATTTGACTACATTTTATCTGTGGCCAATGACCTTGAGCCTTCTTGGATGGGCGCTTCTAATGTAACTCTATGGCAGCACCTAAGAGGCTAGAATTCTTTTGCTCTACATTTAGACTTGGTGGTGACGTAGTTTCCCCATGAGTGACAGAACACTGAGCCAATCATGGCACAACGCTGCTATTTTCTGATGGCTTGCCCCACCACCACAGAAAGCACTGAGCTAAGCTGAAACACCTGCATTTTGGAGCTGCCTTACTCAAGAAAACAGCAAAGAGACGATGTTTGTATGCGACTTTATTAACTCAATGATATATAGATATTTTGTACATTGTTTGCAAACTGATATGTGATACGTATTAATGCCAAAATAACATGCAAAACAGGCAAACAATGTATAAAAAATAAAGAATTGGCCAAAAAATGTGGAAGAGCCCCACTTGGCCACTGCTCCTCGGTGCATTTCAGCCTGCCTGAGCCTCACCACTGGGTGCCACATCACTGTCTGTCTTAATAGCCTACCCCGTGTAAAGCAAAGTTATTATGAGAATTTAGTAGCCAATTTTTTGCCCCTGCTGAGGTAGGCTGCGTTTAATGTTAGCTTTTTACTTCTAGCTGGTTAAGTAAAACTAGCCAGAGCCCTTTAATGTTATTGCAATTGAAGTCTCTGCTGGCAGCTAGCCACCTGACTGACTGACATATAAGCAACTATTTATTTACCAGTTGTGCACTCATTCTCTGTAGATATGTCAGGAATCGCCATACGGTTTAAAAATGGCCTTTTGTCCTGCATCTCGCAAACACTCAGTGTCAGCAGCGTCTCTAGTTGCTTAATTGAGCCGACTCCGAGCTGGGGTAGTTTGTTTCACGTCTCAGGCCCTCGGGCCTCGGCTGCGAGAGGGTGAAGTTAGCTGTTTGAGAGTGTTAGGCCAGTACCCACTAATTATCAAATTCCAGAAAAGAGACATTAAATTCTACAACCACCTAAAAGGTAGCGATTCCCAAACCTTCCATAACAAAGCCATCACCTACAAATAGATAAGCCTGGAGAAGAGTCGCCTTAACAAACTGGTCTGGGCCTCTGTTCACAAACACAAACAGACCCCACATAGCCCCAGGACAGCAACACAATTAGACCCAACCAAATCATGAGAAAACAAAAAGACAATTACTGACACATTGGAAGGAATTAACAAAAGAACAGAGCAAACTTGAGTGCTATTTGGCCCTAAACAGAGAGTACACAGTGGCAGAATACCTGACCACCGTGACTGTCCCAAACTTACAGTAAGCTTTGACTATGTACAGACTCAGTGAGCATAGCCTTGCTATTGAGAAAGGCCGCCATAGCCTGTCTTCTCTTGAGAACCAGGTCTGCCTATGTGCACACTGTGCACAAAATGAGGTGGAAACTGAGCTGCACTTCCTAACCTCCTGCCAAATGTATGACCATATTAGAGACACATCTTCCCCTCAGATTACACAGACCAACAAAGAATTAGAAAACAAACCCAATTTATCTATTGGGTGAAATACCACAGTGTGCCATCACAGCAGCAAGATTTGTGACCTGTTGACACAAGAAAAGGGCAGCCAGTGAAGAACAAACACCATTGTAAATACAACCCATATTCATGTTTATTTTTGAAATATGACATTTGAAATGTCTTTATTATTTTGGAGCTTTTGTGAGTGTAATGTTTACTGTACTTTTTTTATTATTTATTTCACTTTTGTTTATTATCTATTTCACTTGCTTTGGCAATGTAAACATATGTTTCCCATGCCAATAAAGCCTTGTAAATTAAAATTGAATTGAGTGGTGAATGTGCCGCTAAAAAGGCAAATCCTGTGGACACAGGCAAAAATAACTAACAAACCACTGTTCGTGATTCCACTCCTCTGCAAAGAGGGCAGGCGCGATTAGAACTCAGTCAGATCAAGAATATAAGCGTTCTGAGCTTTCATCTACTCTGGGAGCAATATTTAGATGTTGACCCGTAATTGATCTTCTTTGTGTACAAAATATATATATTTTTTCTCCAAATTAGAACAAACATTCTGTGTCCTCATATGTAGTTACGGCCCTGCTTCTCTCCTTTTCCTGTGTTCCGTGTGTGTCTGTTTGGTCTATGCCCCCGCACATTGACATTGACTCTGTACCGGTACCCCCTGTATATAGCCCCGCTATTGTTATTTACTGCTGCTCTTTAACTATTTGTTATTCTTATCTCTTACTTTTTGGGGGGGTATTTTCTTAAAACTGCATTGTTGGTTAAGGGCTTGTAAGTAAGGTCTACACCTGTTGTATTCAGCATTTCACTGTAAGGTCTACACCTGTTGTTTTCGGCGCATGTGACATATAAAATGTGATTTGATTTGAGACAGAGAGACAGAGAGACCGAGAGAAAGAGAGATAGACAGATGGAAAGAGAGAGAGAGAGAGAAAGAAAGAAAGTGTGTGTGCTTGTGGTATGTGTGTGTGAATGCGTGTGTTTAGTCAGTGATGTGTCTAATAGAATCCCCTCGCGTTCTGTTGATGTGAGACTTTGTGTTATTAAATCAGTTCAGAACCTTCCGAGAAGCACTGTTACATATCTATGGAGATGAGATAGCTAATTTGTTCATGTTTATATTCAGTACATTTACATGTGTTCTCTATGTGTTGTTTCACATTAGGATGTTACAATTAGACACATAGTTGTGCTAGATTAGACTGTGGCTGAGATCAAAGCCTCTTGGAGAAGCGATTCGTGAATTTGGCAGCTCTCTGATACAAAAAGAGCAGAGAAAAGAGGGAGAGAAAGACTTCCTCACTCGCTGTATGTCAGCATCTGCCTCCCAAGGCCAAGGTTAGATGGAGTTTACAGACAATCCCACCTCTCTGTAGAGGGAAAGCTGGGGTGGTAAACTGAACTCCTGAGGGACAGCAGCAGTATTGCAGATTTTCATTCTTTCCCTTAACTTAAACACACACACACACACACACACATCAACCTTCCTGTAAGGGAAAATTGACTTTTAAATGCAGCCCAGGGAAAAGGCAATAGTAACCACTGGGCAAAAACATTGGATCACACACACACACACACACAATCTCATCTGCTTACATCAAATGTTGATGAAATTGCTTTGTTTGGAGGAGATCGTGTAATAATGTACTTTATGTTTACCTTATGACTTGAATACACCAGTACGATGTAGGAAGTATTGGCTCATTATCAAAAAAGTTGATCATAAGACTCCCACCAACAAAGATGTATCACAGCAAAGGTCAATGTCCCCAATTTGTTGCTTCTTGTGATCCTTTCCACTTGTTTCTCATTAAAAAGTGTACCTCAAACTGTGGGTGTTGGTGTTTAGAGCAGAACCTCCACGTTACGAGACAGGAAGAAACAACACTGATTTTTCACCAAGATTTAGTGGGTTTGACAATTCGGACAATTTGCAAGGCAATTTGCAATGAATTTGTTGTGAAAATGCATTGATGTGGTGTTATTGGTTGAAATTGCAAGCCCTCTTTTTTGTACAGCGGTGGTGGGTCAGTTTTATGCAATAATATTGCAATGATTAGACTGTTTTATGCGGAAATAGTGTGGTGATTTTTCAAATTTGCAAGCCCTCACATAATATGCAGGAAGTTGTTGATTTTGTAAAAGGAATCCTGGAGGGACAAACATTTTTGCAATGTCTGTAGACGTTCAGTCTAAATTGTCTTTAAGCACAGAGTAGGTAGAAAGAGGTTACCAATAGAGACCTTTGTGCAGAGCTGCGGTGTAGTGGTAACACTCCCCACTGGAAATCAGGGTTCAATCCCAGCATCTACTGTTTCTCCCACTTTCTTGTGTCCCCACCTAATTTCCTTAATGTCTGAGTGTTAAAACACCTCAAATGTGTTCAAGCACCAAAAAAAAAAAAGAAGTGTAGAGAGATGTGCTGCCAGTCAGACATGTTAAGATTTATCAAAGCAGCTACTAAAAATGCTAGGGGATCACTGTGGGCAGAAAGAGATTGAGGTTAGCTGTTAAAATCTTACCAGAGGGATCAACGAGCAGACATCTCCCAATCTTTCGTCTCATCCAGCTCCTATGTTTAGTGCACACGCTGACTTTAAAGGGTCACCATGGCTGCGGTCCAAACACTTAAGACACACCCTTGTCCGCTTACCCTCGCCTTATGCCCTTGGGGGAATCCCCGTCGCCATCTTGGAGGGCGGTCCAAATGATTAGCCAAGCAAGGGAAGTTTGCAACGTAAGCCCCTCAGCCCTTGTTTTTAGTCGGCTTTGAGAGTGTACAGTTATGTTCACTCCAGGGCCTGAAACTCCCCATAATGAAACTCCCCATAATGAAACTCCCCATAATTCACGACGATTGTACGTCCGCTAAGAAAAGTCAGTGAAAACTTAAAAACATCAATGGAGAAGTCAACATACAAGTGTAAGTAAAAACTAATGCAAATAAGTTCGACATTTTGCTACCACGTAAAAAGTCAATATGTTTTTGTTTGGTTATCTTTTGGAAATTGTAGAAATAAAACATTTTCCTTCTTCAGAAGTTCCAGCTAGGCAGGCTAATGTTATTTAGCTAATTAATTTTCTAGCTATCATACAGTAGGCGTATATTCATATTTATATATTGAGTATAAGTAGACATGCATTGACTGTTGCGCATATAAAGCAACCACAAGCTACCGGTGGCTGAAAACACAATCATCGCGGGATGAGTGACGAATTTCCCTGCCAAGGGTGGTCCATTTAAAAATTATTCCTTCCTCCCTTGCCCTGCAAGTGTATACTCATCAGACGTCATGATACATCATCAGAAGTGTCCACTTAATTTGAGGGCTGAGGGGATAGGGTGTGTCTGTTAAGTGTTTGGACCGCAGCCCGTGTCTCCCCAAGGCCCTGTTTATTACTAACCCTTTATGAGTGTGTTAATCTCCCAATAGATCAATCTGTGGAACTCTTCAACTCAATCTGCTTTCTCATTTAGTCAGCCAATAATTGGTCAATGAATCTCCCTTTCTCCCCCTTCCTCTTCCTCACTCCGTCCTTCTGTCTTCTCTACTTCTTCCCTTCCTCACTACCACCCAATGTCTCTCTCACTCTCTTTCTCACTCCCGCTGCTCTTACCACTCTTTCTCCGGCTCCCTCTCTCCTCTCCCCCACTCCTCTCCTCTCCCTCCCCTCCCCAGGTATCGTGTCGTTGATCTCCCTGGTGGTCCTTTCATATGACCGCTACAGTACCCTGACCGTGTACAACAAGCGTGGTCCCGACTACCGCAAGCCCCTGCTGGCCGTGGGGGGCTCCTGGCTGTACTCCCTGATCTGGACTGTGCCCCCCCTGCTGGGCTGGAGTAGCTACGACCTGGAGGGGGCCGGCACCAGCTGCTCCGTGTCCTGGACCCTGAGGACGGCTCAGTCCCACGCCTACATCGTCTGTCTGTTTGTCTTTTGCCTGGGTCTGCCCATCGTCATCATGGTCTACTGCTACTGTCGGCTGCTGTGGGCCGTCAAACAGGTGGGGGGTATAAATGGATAGATGAATGGATGGAGAGAGAGAGGGTGGGGCTGAGGGTACTATAACCCCTCATCCCAGAAGAACACAGGTAGACTGATGGGAGGGAGGGAGGGAGGGAGGGAGGGAGGGAGAGATGCGGAGAGAGTAAAGTATTGACATTGTACATCTCTCAATGTACTAAAAGAGAGACTGAAAGAAAACTAAAGAATGTGTGTGTTTGTAGATAAAAAAAATGTATATGTTATCAAATTTTATTTGTCACGTACACATGGTTAGCAGATGTTATTGCGAGTGTTGCAAAAGCTGAGTTGTGAAAGAGTGAGTAATGTGTGCGTGTGTATGTGTGTGTGTGTGTGTGTGTGTGTGTGTGTGTGTTAGAGAGCCCTCCAAATTGAATTGAATCTGGCTCACTATTGAGATAAATTTCAGCACTATACTCACAACTAAACTAACCCTTATTGTGTTTTAATCAAGATTAGTGTGATCCATGCGCCTGCCCATTCATGTTATTCTGGGGGGCAATTAACTCCAAGATCACTCTGCTAGAACACCTAGTGAGTCTGGAGAAGGAGGTCGTTTCAACTAGGGCTGGGAATTGCCAGGAACCTCACTATACAATATTATCATGATACTTAGGTGCTGATCCGATTATGTATTGCGATTCGATACTGTGATTCTATTGCAATTTTATGTAACCAAAATATTGTTCATTATATGTCTGCTGCAGAGAGACAAGAGAAAGCAGGAGAAAATTAGTTTTGATATACATAAAAAAATTTATACAGATCAATACTTGGAGTCAAACTATCGATATAATATCGTCCAAAATAATATTGCGATATGTAACTGTATCGATTTTCCCCCATCACCAATTTCAACCTTGTTATTTTATACTCCATTATCCTCCAAGATCACATCTCTGGGGGATTAATGCTGCCAAAACAAATGTTCAAGTAAAGCTGCTGCGGTGTGTAAATATTGCCCCAGCCTCAGCCAGTGTGTGTAGTTGACGTGTGAGTGTTTGGGTTTGGATTAAGGGACCTTTCTTAGTGTAGGTTCGCACTGAAGAAGACTGTTAAACTGAAACGTCTGTGTATGTGATCCTGATGTCAACCCATCACACTTTAATGCCCTCAGATAGAGCCAGGGCCAGGAATGAGTGAATGAGGGGATTAGCTGAGTGCTGTCTGGATTACCCAATACCAATCTGTTTGGTGGGACTCGGAGTCCCGGACTCACAACCAGCAGCTTTCACAAAGCTCTATGCCATTCCAAGTGAGCGCAGGGAAATGCCCTGAGAAACATGTGAACATGTACATGCATGAACGTACATGCTTCATACATGCACACATACTCTCTGTAGTGACTTTTCCTTTTTTGCTGTGAGTGTCTGTGTTGTTAGTCAGTGTTGGGGAGTCGTGAACTATATTGAGGTCAACTAGTAATTAGCTACATTTTTGCAGTAGCCTTGTGGTACTGTAGTTTAACTTAATTCAAATCTAGGTCGTTTTTTCAGTAGTTAATTACTATTTGTTTTGCCATGTAGTGGTAGAAAACAATAAGATATGGGTGAAGTAGACAAGAAATGAATTTCTTTTTCCACATCAGACCTGCCTAATTCTCACTCAAAACATAGTTTTTGTGTTTAATAGGCAAAATTACACATGCTGTTAACATTTGACCACAAAGTAAAATTTGTTATTACAATTTGTAGTCTAGAATTTCATGTGTACATATGACACTACCTTTTCAAAGTTACTTTGGTTAATAAACTATATTTTTCTTAAGGGTAGCTTTAGTGTAGCTTAAATTCCAGTGTTAAGTCATTGGTAGCTTGGTGAACTGTTTTCAGAGTAGCTTCCCCAACGCTGTTGTTAGTCACTGACCCCTCGCTTTAACCCCGCCTCCGTTTGAACCCCGCCTCTAAATAATAATTTTCTTCTGTTAGGACTCCTCTGATAAGAATAAGTAGCTTTCACTAAATGTGTCTTGCTCACGCAATTACCGCACTGTGGGGCTCAATGGAGTCCACAGCATTACTCAACAGCATCCCTATGGAGCGCCAGGGTCATGGTCACCGCATGCTGTGAAGAACTGACCAATTCATCCTGAATTGACTTTCGCTGCTCTATCGATCGTTCCATACATCAATCTGAACCTGCCATCCTATATGTAACTTGTGCCGATGTCAAAATTCCGTGATTCATGATTCCTGTAGGCCAGCTCTGGCCCAAACCATTGGTTTCTGGCACCAATCAGAACAGTCAGAATGTGTTTGCATTCTCAAAGAGACTGTAAAAGTCCATTTCTACAGCTTGTGTCATAACGGGAGGCTCAAGGCAGGTTGGATTAATTTGATGCAGGGAGGTACCAGGGAATCTGGTCATAATACTGACAAAGTGGGCAGATAAGAGCCATTTTATTACCCTTATTAGATGCAACAAATCGCGATCAGATCATCTTGATCGGATGACGACAACCACATTTTGAAAGAGGAGTCTCAAAGGAGCATAGGGGGTTTAATGTGTGTGTGTCAGTTACCAGATCTCAATCCAATTGAACACTTATGGGAGATTCTGGAGCAGTGCCTGAGACAGCGTTTTGCACCACCAGCAACAAAACACCAAATTATGGAATTTCTTGTGGAAGAATGGTGTCACATCCCTTCAATAGTTCCAGACACTTGTATAATCTATGCCAAAGTGCATTGAAGCTGTTCTGGCGGCTGTTGGTGGCCCAACTCCCTATAAAGCCACTTTATGTTGGTGTTACCTTTATTTTGGCTGTTGTGTGATGATTAAACCAGAGACCAGAACGCCTTAGGCATTAGCTCAATACATGAACACACTGGGTTCGAACGCCAGGCTCGTCAGTCACAAAGGGCCTGTTTATGTGCATGTTCTCATTCTCAGTTGAACGGCAAACAGGATGGAGAGAGTGGGGCAGTGCCTTAGTCCTCTAAAATGGAAGAAGGAGAATAGAACCTCTCTCTGCTGTCCCTTTCGTTCTTTGGGCTGACAGGGAGACTGGGGAAGATGGATGTAGTCAGGCATTCCATTGCTGAAATGGGAGGTTAGCGGCACAGAACGAATGGACTGATTATCACTGTCTCTCTGTGGGTTAGGAGAGAAGCCCTCAGGTAGAACAATGAGCATACTGCAGGGACGGAGCACAACCAGAGAGAGGGAGAGAAGCCCTCAGGTAGAACAATGAGCATACTGCAGGGACGGAGCACAACCAGGGAGAGAAGGAGGGAGGGGAGCTTTCAGTGTGAGATAGTTAAAGAGATATTAGCTCTGAGCAGATTGGGTGTTTACCACCCCNAGCCTTACATTAGGTGTGTGTGGTGTCCAGAGGATTGACAATAACAAATTCAGAAAACAGCAAACAAATGTATATTTGGACAAAAATACTATTTTAGTCTCCCTGGGGTGAAAACACATTCTCTCCTCCTCTTCTCTCTCCTCTCCTCCTCTTCTGCTGTTCTTTCTCCTTCTCTCCACTCGTCCTTTTCCCCTTCTCCTTTTCTCTCCTCCTCTTCTGCTGTTCTCTCCTTCTCCTCTTCTCGCTCCTCCTCCTCTGTCCTCTACTCTTCTTCTCTCCCCTCCCCACCTCCTCTCTCCCCTTATCCTTTTATCTCTCCCCTCCTCCTCCTCCTCCTCCTCTCTCCCCACTCACTCTCTCCTTCTCTTCTCACTCACTCTCTCCTTTCATCTCTCCTGTCTCTAGGTGGGTAAGATTCGTAAGACGGCGGCACGGCGGAGAGAGCACCACATCCTGTTTATGGTGCTGACCACAGTGGTGTGTTATATACTGTGCTGGATGCCCTACGGCGTGGTGGCCATGATGGCCACATTCGGCAGGCCCGGCATCATTACCCCCGTGGCCGCCGTGGTGCCCTCCCTCCTGGCCAAGAGCAGCACCGTCATCAACCCCATCATCTACATCCTCATGAATAAACAGGTGAGGCAGCAGGGGGGTGTTTGTGGAGGGGGGGTGTAGTGTGTGTTGGGTGGTGCTTGGTAATGTGTTTGTGTTTGTGTGTTAGACTTGTCGGTAATCTAAGGCCGGGATTCAATCCGATCGAGCATTGTTGAGAATGTGTCTTTTAAAGGCAAAGTTCCTGAATGCATTTACGCTAAACACTGAGATGCCGGCTCAAACTGAAAAATGACCTTCAAATGGCGCATTGTGACATCGCTCCAAGGAGTGAGTCCTGGCCTGAGTCTTTAGAACTTCAGACTGATCCTTTGTACATTTACATGGTAAAAAATAACAATGAATTAACAACAATTTAATTTTATACAAACAGTCAACTTAAATACTTTTCAATAAAAAACCTGTAATGACAAATCAAAAGGAAAGTTTTAGTCATAACATTTTTTATCTCAAGGCTGAAAATGAAATGTACTTTTCAATAACACTTTGGTCATGATGAATCCCCCACTCTCTCTCTCCCTCTCCTCTCAGCCTTTGTTCAAAGCCCTCTTGGAAATCTCAGAGGACAACTTACAAGGCGTCCAACTTAAAAAACGTGAAATGTTTCCATTTTAAAAGGCAGTGTTGTGGCACTGTGAATCTCCACCCTACAGAAGGATGCGAGTGAGAGAGAGAGAGATAACAAAAAAACATACTGTGGAGGAGGAATCAAGTTAAGCAGTGACCTCCAAAAACAAACTCTTTCTCTTTGTTGTCTGGCATGCCAGTCCATACAGAGATGTCTGGCATGCCAGTCCATACAGAGATGTCTGGCATGCCAGTCAATACAGAGATGTTGGTCGTCTTTATCCCCCCTAAACACCCGCTAGAAGACAAACAGCCCCCTTCCACCCAACCACCTACCTGCATCAGCAAGTAAACGTCAAATAAATAAATAATTGGGCACAGTATCAAGATTCCACTACCGTTGCCAAAGGCATTGCATTTGATCAAGGAGTGCTTCTACAGAACATATGATGATGCTAATAATAGCTGCTCTCTTGTTTCCAGCTGGATGGAATTTCCCTACGCACACAATATACACAGCGGCAGTAGAAATATTGGATCTTGGTCTTCTTTACTTGGAGCTCTAAAGACTAAATTACAGTAAAGTACAGTCAATTACAGTACAGTAAAGTACAGTATACATGGACAATTTAAACCTCCGAGCCCTGTTCCGGATAGACTTGCATGCTCTGTCCATTGGAATATAAATAAAGTTATTACAAATGAATTTCATATTTTTTGCACCATCACTGTGTCACAATCACAAGCGTAACAGTTACAGTTAGTTAGGGTTGCAATGCTACCGGTAATTTACCAAACTTACTGGATCTTTAGTCATTTTGGTAATTAACAGAAAATATGGCAATCGTAACTTTGGTAATTTATACCATGTAAAAATGTATTCATATATAGCATTCATTTATTATATCTGTGTCCATATCGTCCATGGGTTTCTAGTAGATAGACCATTTGGTTCAAGAGAAAATAGCATCTAAGCAACAAGGGAATTATCTTCAATTAACTGCAACTCTTCCATTTATTTACTTTTTTCACAACTGCCACCAGTTTGACGCCAAAACATTATCAAATACATCGAAAAAAATAAGTGTGGTTAAGCATAGTTCCTGGAGCAAGGGCACAGCAACACGTTACAGAATAACAAACGCTAATACACAAACACACATCTCTTATTTGAGTTCTGTCACTGACTGCCAATGTCAATCCCTTCCATGTTTTCCCTGGCCAGGGAATGGTCACTTGCTGGCCGCTATAGAGAGGACTACAGTGACAAATTGGTTAGAAGTACATTATCTGTTTGTTTTCATTGATTCAGCTGGGCATAAAGGTGAAGCTTAGTAGTTGTAAGCGGATTTGTGGTTGGAAACCACTGAGCCTCCATTGTCCATTCTAGCATGGCCAGATAGTGATCCTATAGGATGACATATAGAGCCCTATAGGATGACATATAGAGCCCTATAGGATGACATATAGAGCCCTATATGATGAACTATTATAATAGGCCTCTGAGAAATCCCCCATCTCCTTTACACACACACACACACACACACACACACACACACACACACACACACACACACACACACACACACACACACACACACACACAGGAGATAGCTAGCTGAAATGTACTGTAGGCAAGTCTGGCGCAGAGTCAGGGTAAATAAGAAAGCCATTAAAACACAAAGTGAGTCTGGAGATATTACTGCTTCAAATCCCTGCCATGATAATAAATGGTCTCCGGCAGCGCACCAGGACAGGCTGCTGCAAGCTCAGGCAAAATAGTAATTTCAGACCAATATTGGAGCATTGAGTGAAAATGACAACGGTAAAGACATAATGCACAATAGTCTCAAGGTAGAACTAGACTACGCTCTGCTGTATGCCTGGGATGCAGTCTAGCTACTGAACCCTGCGGACTGAAACCCTCATTCTCTTGACTCAAATGGCACACAGTCAGGGTAGTGCTCGTAGAGAAGTGCTCTAAGGAGAGGTTTGACCATGACGGTGGGAGGTTGTGTGATTACATGCAAAGTGACAGGTCAATCAGCGCAGTAGCTACAGCTGCTTTTAAAGAGACGTCAGAGAGAGAGCGTTGGTTCAATTGCCTTTTGGCATGGGGTGGACACTGGACAGTATGGGAGTTTGACTAGTGACCTCTCCTACTCGCCACTAACAGAACACAGGATGATTTGAGCTATGGGCTGATTAGCAGGCTTCTTTAAATCTCAACTATTAAACAATTAAATAAGCAATAAAAGTTCAACAATGACACTGCAGTTAAATGGATGGCATATGCGAATGATCAGTCTGAGGGTGTTTTGAAAGGCAACCCAGTGTTCATTTGGCCACTAGGCACAGGGTTATAGCTGTTTTGAGAAAGTGTTGTGAGTCCCTTCTCTTACCCCCTAGCTCCTATCCACTAGCCTCTCATCCTTTGGTGTATTGGATTAAACCTAAGAATGGGCAACCAATGTGTTTTCCAGGGTTTGGTACCCAACTACCCACCAGACATGCCTTTGAAGTGGCAGCCTTGAAGTGGCAGCCAGTCACCAGCCAGTCACCAGCCAGTCACCAGCCAGTCATCAGCCAGTCTTAAAGTGCTAATTGGAGAGTGTGACAATCTGTTAATTGGCTACTGGTCCGGTGCAGTCCAGCTTGGGGATTGGACAGGAGAGTGACATTTGTGAAGTCGTCTTTGTTGTTGGACAGGAGAGTGATATTTGTGAAGTCGCAGCAACAACATTTAAAATCAATGACAACAACAAATACGACTTCACAAATAAGAATAGAAAATAACATAAGGAATGTCAAATACAGCAAAATGTGACGGGTGTGTGTTGTGTATGTATTATTGTCTTTGAAGTTGTATGGAGGTACATTTCCAATAAAACTTCAGGTGTGTTACTTGTTGTCGGGAGTGTGTGGCTGGTGTACACAGAGTTTGTACCTTTTCAAAAGTGTGTGTTCAATATGGACGTGTGTGAGACATTCAGTGCGGACCACTGCTCATTTTGTCAAACATTAATTCACCATCCCATGAGAGCCATAACCCACCATTAAAAAACACAAACACCCACCATTAAAAAACTGTGGACTGTCCTTTTAAGAAAGAAGAGCAACCAGAGCTCTGGAGAAACAACATTTCACAACAGCAAAAAACATCCAAATATATCAAAAACGTTTCTCTATCTAAAAACACTTTTCTATTGCTACCCTAGACAACTCTTCTCTCTTCCGGCTCAGCAATGGCAGAGATAGAGGTGGTCACATTGGGCATGTCTTGGGCTCGTTAACCCTCTAAAATCAGTTACATTACCAGCAAAAATACTGTCATCAGATTACAGATACTTTTGAAAAACTAGCTCATTACTTTTTGGATTACTTTTACATTTAGAAAGGATGTTTGCAAAAAAATACATTATGACACCTGTTATCTCAGTGACATACAATTAAGCATTGAACAAAGGGGAAAGTTTAAGTTTGTTCCACCTGAGTGAGTCTGACCACAAGTCAGAGACCACTATGATTACACACCAAATGATGACCACCAATCAGAGACCACTATGATGACACACCAAATGATGACCACCAATCAGAGACCACTATGATGACACACCAAATGATGACCACCAGTCAGAGACCACTATGATGACACACCAAATGATGACCACCAATCAGAGACCACTATGATGACACACCAAATGATGACCACCAGTCAGAGACCACTACGATGACACACCAAATGATGACTACCAATCAAAGACCACTATGATGACACACCAAATGCATTTGATGGATCCTTTTGTCTTCTTCTAAGTAATCCAAAAGTAACTGAGCGTAATCAGATTACGTTACGGAGTTTGGGTAATCCAAAAATTACGTTACTGATTACAATTTTGGACAGGTAACTAGTAACTGTAGTTGATTACATTTAGAATGTAACCTACCCAACCCTGCTTCTGAGGAAGGCAAGTTTTTGACCGATGTGGGGTCTGTTGATAAATCCTGACTTAGATGTAGTTAGACTAGAGCTGTACCCTCCGGTTTGATCCCATCCCACACAGAGGGGCTATGGCTTAGGTTCTCCACTGTTCTACGTGGTTCTACATGGTTGCCTCCGGGTTCCCCCTAAGGTCAGAGTCCAGAGGGTTCTTATTGCACCGTTTTCCCTTAGACGTGTGGAGTCATGGTGGTTCCATGTGTGGCTTCCTAGTTCAGAGTTCACAGTTGATGGTGCTGAAGCCGGGGAGGGTGACACGGCCCTTCCTCTTCAGGTCACTCACAGGGCTTGTGTTGATGCGCTGCACCAGACTCTTCTCATAGAGCAGCGGGTGGTATGCCCCCAGGGTGCATGCGGCATCGTAGTAGCGCTCGTGGTAGTGGCACAGGTCTGTCTGCCGCAGCGAGGGGATGTACTCGTACACGTGGACCTCTTCGCACAGCGCCATCATCACTAGGATGCCTGTAATTACAACGACAAGGCAGAGCATGAGGGGTTAGATATTCTAGCATACACACACAAGTTACACATTCCACAAAACACACAATCCATTAATCTGTCCCGACACATTTTTTTTTGATCGACTGAAAGTAATCAGTTCTTTAGATGAATCGATTGGTAGGAATTTTAAAACGTGCATTTTTACATACATAGACACACCCTATGTGTTTTAATAAAATCAACTATATATGCATTGAGCTTGTCTGATGCTTTAAGCGCACTGTTAGATGACACAAATGACTCGGGAGCCAAAGATCAAGATAAGCAGAAGAAAAAAACCTAACCAGACTATCCTCCTCCCGCTCCTACTGGCTTTCACAGATTATGCCTTCACTCTCCTGAAGTTGCCAGTTATAGGCTACACGAGGAGTCAGCAACCTTTCTCACATAAAATGCCAATTTATCTTACGATTTCTACCACCCTGCGTGCCAGTTAACGTTTTCATATGCACAGTTTCATTTAATTTATAATAACGTCTTCGTATCTCAAATTACAGATGCAGATAGAAAATATCCTGATAAAAATAAATATTCTCAAAAATCACATTGGCTACACATGGCCTGTCTGCAACGAACATGAAACCTTGTATCAACTATTAACTTGGGTCTGGCCTAAAGCTGGTGCTAGCTAACTTGAAACATTGTATAAAATGTGCTGGGCCCTCAGAGTCAGTGAGCTCGGGACAGACACAGCTGTAGGCTATTTGCACAAGGGATAAGAGGTCATCAGGTAGGCCTGTTTTGTGGCGTTTCCACTGGATCAGAGCATGACATTTTTCTCTTTCACGCTGAGTGGTTATCGAAAGGGAGAGAGCTGGAAAGATTTTTCAAATACATTGAGGAACTGTTGTCATTATCAATGGATGTAAAAACAGACTTTGAGAAGCTCCACAGCTCATTAGTGGTGGTGCGTTAAGCCAATCAGAAATACCATCCAATCCACAAATGGACAATATAGGTCTACTTCTATGTGTAACCAGGGCCGTGTCCTTACTCAACATTGACAGAAGCGCTTCAAACAAAAGACAATGACTAAATTGACAAACCTTGTAAATGGAATGAAATAAACCAAAACTTATTTCTCACTTGTCTAGCATAGGTTGTGCGCTCTGTAAACAGTGTGTCTACTCCGACAATGAGAACAGTAAAATACTTAATATATTGAATTCATTAACAGAAATGACCGTAACCAAACAAACATTGTAGATTAGAAATTATAGGAATTAAGTCAAAAGTACCAGTCAAAAGTTTGGACACACCTACTCATTCAAGGGGTTTGTTTTACTATTGTCTACATAGTAGATTAATAATGAAAACTATGAAATAACACATATGGAGACATGTAACCAAACAAATCAAAATCGATTTTATATTTGAGATTCTTCAAAGTAGTCAACCTTTGCCTTGATGACAGCTTTGCACACTTGGAATTCTTGCATGTGTGGGAACCATCTGTTCACCTACTCTGCGTCTCACAAAGACTCGGCGGTTGGAACCAAAAATCTCAAATTTGGACTCATCAGACCAAAGGACAGATCTCCACCGGTCTAATGTCCATTGTAGTGGTTTCTTTGCAGCAAATCGACCATGAAGGCCTGATTCACAACAGCTGATGTTGAGATGTCTGTTACTTGAACTCTGTGAAGCATTTATTTGGGCTGCAATCTGAGATGCCGTTAACTATAATGAACTTATCCTCTGCAGCAGCAGTAACTCTGGGTCTTCCTTTCCTGTGGCGGTCCTCATGAAAGACAGTTTCATCGTAGCGCTTGATGGTTTTTGCACGACACTTGAAAAAACGTTCAAAAAAATATATAATCCGTATTGATTGACCTTCATGTCTTAAAGTAATGATGGACTCTTGTTTTCTTTGCTTATTTGAGCTGTTCTTACCATAATATGGACTTGGTATTTTACCAAATAGGGCTATCTTCTGTATACCACTAATCACTGAGCCAACTGATTAGCTCAAACACATTAAGAAGGAAATTCCACTTTTAACAAGGCACACCTGTTAATTGAAATGCATTCCAGGTGACTACCTAATGAAGCTGGTTGAGAGAATGCCAAGATTGTGCAAAGCTGTCATCAAGGCAAAGGGTGGCTATTTGAAGAACCTCAAATATAAAATATATTTTTGATTTGTTTAACTTCTCAGGGAGCAGCTCCCGAGGTGACGGTTTTGGAGAGCCTGGCGTGCCCAAAGTAAAATGCCTCCCATTCAGGCCCAGAAAATAGGATATGCATATATTTAGTACCATTGGATAGGAAACACTCTGAATTTTCCAAAACTGTTAACCATTTGTCTGTGAGTGAAACAGAACGGATATGGCAGGCAAAACCCAGAGGAATTTCTGTCCTGGAAAAAGTGATTTTGACACATTGCTCATTTGGGAACCCCTCCCTCATGAAAATGACCATATAAGGGNGTCGCACAGTGTCTTATTTATCCTCGTTATCCATCAGTTTATATTCCGGTTGATTTATAATAGTAAATATACGTAAAAGTGTTCCTAAGGATACATTTAAAACTATGTTTGAATGTTCTTGGACAAGTTTATAGGTATAAGATGAACGAGTTCGCGCCACGTTTCAATGGACTAGTGGAGGCTGTCGTTTCTGACTATGACGCGCGAACCAAATGGAGATTTATGGATATAATACATTACTTTTTCTAACAAAAGAACCATGGATTGTCTTCGTTGGACACTTAGGATGACCTCAGCAGAAGTTCTTCAACAGGTAATTGATTTGTTTTCGCTGTGAAATGTGTTATGTGTGTGCCACGCTGGCTAATGCATTCATGGCTATGAGAAAGTATGTGAGGTGCTGCCCTCAAACAATCAAATGTAGAGCTTTCGCCGTAAAGCCTTTTTAAAATCTGACATCGCTGTGATATTGCCAAGAAACAGAGCTTTTGATGAGTATGAAACACTTGTATATTGGTGGATGTTTAATAATTCAACTTTGGGATTTTGAATTTGGCGCTTTACATTTTACCTGGTGGTGTCGGGAGTGGGTAGCGACCCACCGCTCCCTGTCTAGTTAACACATGATTCCATATGTGTTATTTCATAGTTTTGATGTCTTCACTATTATTCTACAATGTAGAAAATAGTAAAAATAAAAGAAAAACCCGTGAACAAGTAGGTGTTCTAAAACTTTTGCGTGTGTGTGTGTGTGTGTGTGTGTGTGTGTGTGTGTATATATATATATATCTATATATATCTATATCTATATACATACACACATATATTTGCTACTGATCAACTAAAACAAATGTTGGTCAACCAACAGCCTAATGACCAAACAATCAACCAGTGGACTAATTGGGGTCAGCAATACAATCCATACATTGAATTATGTAATTATGAAGTTGTCTGGTATACAAGCTCTGTTGCACCACTGTTTCACTTAACTATAGTGAAATGGAACATACATTCAGTCTGGATACCAGGCAAATCATGAATCACCCAGTAAACAGGACACAGTGTCCCAAACACACCTACAACACAGAGAGTCTGGATACCCCCAAATCCATCCCCGTTTTCACACCCCTTAGTTGGTCATTTTCTCTAAATCTAAATGCAAAGATTCAAGACAATATTTTAAGTAGCCAAAACTGTCATTACTACAAATCTTGTGAAAGTGACAATCTGACATTTTAATTATCATCAAAACCAAGGTAATAGCGAAGGAGTGCCTTTGATTTGACGGCCTGCACATGCGAGTTTGGCGCCACACGACCGTTGGACCCAATGAGGTCTTTCTGTGCATGAGCTTAGCTAACTAACGTCACCATGACGTCGCCTACAAGTGTGATCTGGGAATTCTGTTGGAGAAGCAGTTTCTGCCTATCTTCATACTGTACTGTCGTTGATGCTATTCTGCTGATGCAGTGAGGTTCTTAGAGGGGCTTTTCCTCTTGCTAGTGTGTGTTGTTGCTATAGACACAAAAGGGAGAAGGCCACCAAATAATCTAAGTGCAGTTGAAGTGTTATTGGCCAAGAATAGAAGTGACGTCATATCAGCACTCGGTTCATACAACCCAGAGACATTGCATGATATAGGCCATTGAATCATCAGCTGCCACGGTAAGATGGAACAATACGCACATAGAAAATGATAAAGGATCTCCATGTATGAATCCTGGTGGGTTCATGCAACCAAAATGAGCAAAAAGAGAACATGGATAATTATGTTTTGGGCTTTTCATTGCTGTAGTAACAGCCTTCTCCTTCTCCTCCACCTCACCCCTTCTGCCATATCTGCCCTACCCGTTCCCCCCTCAAATTTCTCCCTCCCCACTAATAGCTCCTCCCTTCCTCAGTTCTACAGGTGTTTCCTGATCCTGTTCCGGTGTGAACGGCGCTCCATGGAGAAGGGCCTCTCCTCCATGCCCTCCAAGACCACCGTCATCCAGCTCAACCGGCGTGTCTACAGCAACACGGTGGCGTGCACCGCCCAGATTTCCACTGGTATCCACAACCATGGCTGCAGCACCCCGACCACTGAGCGCAACAACCCTCCTGAGGTCACTTCCTGAGCAGGCACGCCGGGAAGACCACGGGGAAGCGTGAATGACGACCGTTGGATGATGATGATGATACAGTAGCTAGATAGCTGAGTGGTGCACTGTGCAAACCAATAGACCATCACAACGTGAATGCTCCAAGCCCCATGCATAAAACCCCTTGGGGGTCTCTCTTCTGCTCGTGCCCAGCCCCTTCGATTTGTTTACTGATCGCTGTGTTTACCTGTGCATGTGTGTGTATGTGGGATAGAAATTGTCCATGTGTGTGCAAGAGAAAGTAAGTTTATGTGAGTGTATGGGGGATGGGGCAGAGGCTGTAATATAGTGAGCATGTGTCCTGCATGCATGAGAGGAAGTATGTGTATCTCTCTGTGTGTGTATGAATTCTGTGTATGTGTGTGTGTGTATGAATTCTGTGTGTGTGTGAATTCCGTGTGTGTGTGTGTGTGTATCAATTCTGTGTATATGTGTGTATCAATTCTGTGTATGTGTGTGTATGAATTAAGCGTGTGTAAAAATGCTGTATATGTCTGTGTGTATGAATTATATGTGTGTGTGTATGAATTCTGTGTGTGTGTGTGTGTGTGTGTGTGTGTGTGTGTGGTGTGTGAATTCAGTGTGTGTGTATGAAATATGTGTCTGTGTGTGTCTATGAATTCTGTGTGTGTGAATGTGTATGTATGAATTATGTGCATGTGTGTGAATAATGTGTGTGTGTATGAATTGTGTGTGTGTGAAATATGTGTGTGTGTGTGTATGAATTATCTGTGTGTATGGATTCTGTGTGTGTGTGTATGAATTATGTGCGTGTGTGTGTGTGTGTGTGTGTATTAATTTTGTGTGTGTATGTGTGTGTGTGTGTGTGTGTGTATGAATTCTGTGTGTGTATGTGTGTGAATTCTGTGTGTCTGTGTATGAATTGTGTGTATTTATTCTGTGTATGAATTATGTGTGTGTGTATGAATTGTGTGTGAATTGTGTGTGTGTGTGTGTACCATTTGATGTCACTGCTCTATTGGCAGTCTGCTTGTCTTGGTGTAAATACCATCGCTCAACACACTGGCAAACCACAAAACACACAGCACTGCCCAAGTGAAAAGGTGTATCTCTGTCACACCCCCCTCCCACACACACACACTCCAACCCCACGCCTCGAACACACACACACACACAGCCAGTGCTTATCCTACTCCCAGCCTCCGTGCTGTCCGAACTGTGAAGACTGATGAGAGAGTTTGAGGCTGCATTTCAAATCGCACCCTATTCCCCAAAGTAGTGCACTACATAAGGCTCTGGAAAGAAGTAAGGGGAATCAGATGCAAGTGCAATAAGCTATGTGATATATTAGGTATATTATATTGAGATATCCAGTAAAGAGATGTGGGTGATCTGGCAGCTGTGGGTGATCTGGTGACTGTGGGTGATCTTTAACTTTTCAATTGAGGAACTACATGGATCTCACATACAGGGAATGGGACTTTGCCGGACCTGCCAGCATTTTGTTTGGTGAGAATTGGCTTTCAATACATGAATTCATGTGTGACGTTTGGGGTGCCACCCCCCCTCTCCCCTTCATCCAAACCTGTACCAAGAAAGTGCTTAATTCAGTCTCTCTGTGTTTCTTGTGTGATTTGTTTTTTCACTGGTCTACTGAGCAATCCAAACTGACCTAATTACCTAAACAATATGTAATATCACACTGCAATACACCACATCACTGGGGACAATAAAATCTTTGAGACATCGTTCTCCCCAAATGGGACTAATGACTACCGTAATACCTAAACAACAGCCCAAATGGGACTAATGACTACCGTAAACCTAAACAACAGCCCAAATGGGACTAATGACTACCGTAAACCTATACAACAGTCCAAATGGAACTAATGACTACTGTATACCTAAACAACAGCCCAAATCCCACTGCAACACAAAATACCGCCCTGTAACAGTTATGCATAATCTATTCAGAAATAACTCGTTTTAAGAGGTCGGGAGAATGGGATTGTGGGGAGTTACAGCAGAAGACATGTCAACTTCCTGTGGCTATTAAAAACACACAGGAGTCTGCATGATCTACTCCCCACACACACACACACACACACACACACACACCTCTTCCTATG
>QNTS01007602.1:4438-15009 GCA_003317085.1 Hucho hucho
GTCTCTCTCTCTCTCTCTCTCTCTCTCTCTCTCTCTCTCTCTCTCTCTCTCTCTCTCTCTCTCTCTCTCTCTCTCTCTCTCTCTCTGTGTCTCTCTGTCTGTTTCTCTCTCTGTCTCTCTCTGTCTCTCTCTGTCTCTCTGTCTCACTGTATATACAGTGTTGTAAAGATGTGCAAATAGTTAAAATACAAAAGGGAAAATAAATAAACATAAATATAGGTTGTATTCACAATGGTGTTTGTTCTTAAGTGGTTGCCCTTTTCTTGTGACAACAGGTCACAAATATTGCTGCTGTGATGGCACACTGTGGTATTTCACCCAGTAGATATGGGAGTTTATCAAAATTAGCACGGCTATGCTCACTGAGTCTGTACATAGTCAAAGCTTTCCTTAATTTTGGGTCAGTCACAGCGGCCAGGAATTCTGCCACTGTGTACTCTCTGTTTAGGGCCAAAGAGCATTCCGGTTTCTCTCTCTCTCTCTCTCTCTCTCTCTCTCTCTCTCTCTCTCTCTCTCTCTCTCTCTCTCTCTCTCTCTCTGTGTCTCTCTCGCTTTCTCTCTCTGTGTCTCTCTCTCACTCTTTCTCTCTCTCTCTTTCTCTCTCTCTCTATCTCTTTTTCTGTCTGCCTCTCTCTGCTCAGATATCCAGTTGTTTCACCCTCCCTCCTTCTTTATTTCTCTCCTCCTTCCAAAGAGAACATTACAGATGGGAACTCAGGCACTCAAGGCAAAACGGAGAGCCTGGAGTTTCATGAGGATGGGAGGAGAGGATGAGCTGATCTAATTAACTGTACACACTACTGAGCCGTGCTGGAAGTGGAACAGCATGCCAACAGCACGCCATTGCATCACAACAGACACTGCCTTCATCTCCGAGATCAACAACAACTCTGACCCCAGAGAGATGCAGCTGGAGGTGAGGCTGGAGCATTAAACAGCTAAGAACCAGTAGGAGCGGCAGCGGAAAGAGGGAAGGTGGGCGGAAGGCAAGAGAAACGAGGGAAGGGTAGAGAGATGAATGAAGGGAAGAAAAAACAATGGAGACTATTGCGACTGACTATTTCCCCCCTCGGTAGGAGTCGTAGGAAAATGAACTAATTACTCAAAAAGTTGGATTGCTTTAATCATTCCTTTCTACGACATTATGTACTGTATTTTCTCCTAAACACAAATTTACTTCTTGATTTTACGTCGGTTGCTAACGTTTTCCAACTCAAAAAAGGTCCTCTTGTTATAAGCATAATTAAAATATGTCTGTATGGTTTTTTTCCTGGACATTTTTTCCTGACAAAAAACAAAGCTATGCTCCCAGCTTGCAACGTGTTGATTTGTTAGGAAATTGGCTGTGGGACTCGTTCCAACACGTTTAACTTCCCCAAATCAGTGTTTGTGGCATAGAGGTGCTGTTGGATCGACGCAGTAGATTACTCTGTCCTCTCTTTTCACACAGCCCTTCTACACAAAGTCCCAGGGTCCGTTAGTGAAGTCCCAGGGTCCGTCAGTACAGTCACACTGTTTACCTTGACATTCATCACTTTCCAATTACATAATTAACCAGCAAAGACTTGACTGCATTAGAAACAGTCTCCCCTGTCTCACCAGTCTCCCCTCTCTTCACAATAGAAAACCTCCTTTCCTTCTCCCCTCCTCTCCCCTCCTTACTGCTCTGTTAGTTCCTCTCCTCTCTAGGTAACTAAGTATTAAGGATCCATGGGAGCAACAGACTATTAGTAATCCTCTCCCAGAAGATGACTCTGGGTTGAAGTTTCCCCTATGTACAGATCTAGGATCAGCTTCTCCTCGCCCAATCCTAATCTTAACCATTAGTGGTAAAAATAGAATACTGACCCAAGATCCGTGTCTAGGGTCAACTTAACCCTATACCCCGTGAATGCTGAGCGAGGAGACAGAGTCATTAGGGCTAGACAGGCAGACAGCCTTGGAGTCAGCATCCTTCTGCCCCATGCTCTGCTGTTCACTGAGGGCATATCCCTCAACAGCAGCCACACAGAGAGAGAGAGAGAGAGAGAGAGAGAGAGAGAGAGAGAGAGAGAGAGAGAGAGAGAGAGAGAGAGAGAGAAAAAAGAGAAAGAGACAGACTGAGAAAAAGAGAAAGAGACAGACTGAGAAAAAGAGAAAGAGAGACTGAGAAAAAGAGAAAGAAAGAGCTCTGACAGCCCACAACCATACGGCCTGAGTCAGATCCACAGTAGCAGCTGTGTCAGAGGGGAGCTGTGTTTGAAGGTTTGTTTGGGGCTTTTAGCGTGATATTTAAATGAAGTAAACAAACTTGCTTGCTCGGGCGAGGGTGGGAGCGGCGCTACGTAGCTTCAAAGTGCTACCCTCTCCTTGCTGCACGGTGACAGGTGATGCCAGGCAACTAGACACAGAGCAGACGCAGCAGCAACAGAAAGCCACAAACACAAACACACACACACACATACACATGTACACACACAGATGCACACACGCACACATCCACATGCACAATAGCACACACAGGAATAACTAAACCTCTGCTTTATCCTAAACATAAAACCCATGAGGACACTGTACCAATGGAAACGTATGAGAGGTGAGGGACAGGAGAGGAAGGAGGAATAGTGGGGAATGTGGGAAGAGATGTGGGAATGGGGACGAGGGGAGAGATGGGGGAGGGGGGATGTGGGGAGAGATGGGGGAAGAGGGATGTGGGGAAAGATGGGGGAAGGGGGATGTGGGAAGAGATGTGGGAATGGGGACGAGGGGAGAATCTCAAATATAAAATATATTTAGATTTGTTTAACACTTTTTTGCTTACTGCATAATGACTTTGCTGCCTTATGTGGGCAAGAATAAATATATGTTGTTTGCTAATTCTCACAAAACAAATTCAGATGGACTACAAACTGTGCCTTCAGAAAATATTCAGACCCCTTCACTTTTTCCACATTTTGTTACGTCACAGCCTTATTCTAAAATGAATTCAATAAATTTGTTCCCTCATCAATCTACACACAATACCCCATAATGACAAAGCAAAAACAGTTTTTTTGCAATTTTCGAACATTTATTAAAAATAAAAACAGATGACAAAGTATTCAGACCATTTGCTATGAGACTCGAAATTGAGCTCAGGTGCATCCTGTTTCCATTGATCATCCTTGAGATGTTTGTACATCTTGATTGGAGTCCACCTGTGGTAAATGTTATTAATTGGACATGATTTGGAAAGGCACACACCTGTCTATATAAGGTCCCACAGTTGACAGTGCATGGCAGAGAAAAAATCAAGCCATGAGGTCGAAGGAATTGCCCATAGAGCTCCGAGACAGGGTTGTGTCGAGGCACAGATATCCGGAAGGGTACCAAAAAGGGTACCAAAAAATGTCTGCAGAATTGAAGGTTCCCAAGAACACAGTGGCCTCCATTATTCTTAAATGGAAGAAGTTTGGAACTGTCACGTATGCTCTCTCTCCGGCGCTCTAGGTCGCCATGCTCCCGCGCCTCAGCCGGATCGACAGGTTCCTGCTCCTCAGCAGAGGTGACCGGTCCGCTCCTGATCCCCGGGATCGTCATTTTGGTCAGCGTCCTGCGGCTGGAGCCGAGCGTCGGGGAGGGGCTACTGGCTACTGTCTCTGGCCTCTAGGTCACCAGGCTGCTGATTATTGCGCACACCTGTCACATTCCTTACTCGCATCAGCTCTTAATGACACTCACCCGGACTCCATCACCTCCTTGCTTACCTTCCCTATATCTGTCACTCCCCTTGGTTCTTTCCTCGGGTGTTATTGACTCTGTCCCATGTCAGTGCGTTGTTCGTGTTCCTTGTTTTCTGTTCTGTTTATTTATTAAACACTCATTCCCTGTACTTGCTTTCCGACTCTCAGCGCATTCGTTACAGGGACCACCAAAACTCTTCCTAGAGCTGGCCGCCTAGAAAAACTGAGCAATCGGGGGAGAAGGGCCTTCGTCAAGGAGATGACCAAGTACCCGATGGTCACTCTAACATAGCTCTATGGTTCCTCTGTGGAGATGGGAGAACCTTCCAGAAGGACAACCATCTCTGCTGCACTCCACCAATCAGGCCTTTGTGGTAGAGTGGCGGTGTTACATTCAATTAGGTTTTGGCTTTGCTATGGTGATGTGGAGGGGGATGGCGGATGGGCGTAAGCCTCTGATTCCAAAGGTTGCAAGTTTGAAACCAACAATAGAAAGTTGTTTTTGATATTTTTGTTTTAAGCTTATCCCAAACCTTAACCCTTACCTTATCCATTTGGAGTTAATGCTTGAACTTAATCTTAAACACTTCGAAATGTTTTGTTTGGAACAACTTTGAAAATGTACGTTTTGGAAACATGGATGAATGTCTAACTCTTACGTGAGACTGTGAGAGCTGGTAGATTGTGAAACCATGTACTCTTAAACCTTTGGATGCCGTCTACCATAGTGCTCTTTACCGTTTCACAGTTTACGGATTTAATACTCCTCATTAAAGTCCCGTAGATCACTACATTATTCCCTTCTTGTTTACAAAGCTCTACTACACAAGCTTCTGATTTACCTAACTTCGCTGTTAGGTAAATCGCTGTTAGGTAAAACATGAGATACCAAAGCTGTTCACCCGTTCGCATGGTTGGTTAACTATTGAGGTTCCTCAGGTTTCCACTGAACTAGGTAAACCGCTTTTAGTTTTGAAGCACCTCATTGCTGGAACCAACTACAAAAAATACATTACAATTGGATTTTCTGGTGCCAGTTGGGCAATTTAAAATATTGACTGGGGACCTTCTTATTGAGCAATGTAATTGTTTTTATTTAATATTTGTCTTGGTCTGTATTTTACTTGTTTTATATAGTATTTTATTTTGTATTTTATCTCATGAAATTGTATATGCAAGGCTCCATTGTGAAAGAGACCCTGGTCTCCATGGTGACTCCCTTTTTAAATACAAGTAAAACAAATATAAAGATTTGGGTAAATAAGCTGATTTGGCTTTATTTAGCATTTTTATATATGACTCAGGGTTTCTATCTGAGTAATAAACAATAGCAAGAGCTAGGCTTCACTACTGCCACAATATTCACCATAGTCAACATAGCTACGAGAACTAACGTGTTTACTAATTCTATTTATGTTGCCTAGCTGGCTAAGGCTATCCAACACTCCAACTCTTCCAGGTCAAGGTAAGCTTTCGGTTTTATAAATGTATTGCCACCGGTGCCCGGTGGTAAACTTCTTGCTGTACACCCCCACAATCCAATCCGTGTGAACAGCAAGCAGTTTAGCAGTTACACTGGCGGGCCCCGGTGGCAATAAATTATAATATCACTACTGCCACAATATCAAGAACATGACTTCACTACTGCCACAATATCAAGAGCAAGGCTTCACTACTGCCACAATATCAAGAGCAAGGCTTCACTACTGCCACAATATCAAGAACATGACTTCACTACTGCCACAATATCAAGAACATGACTTCACTACTGCCACAATATCAAGAACAAGGCTTCACTACTGCCACAATATCAAGAACAAGGCTTCACTACTGCCACAATATCAAGAACAGGGCTTCACTACTGCATATATTGTATGTATTGTCTACTGATTTCCCCTTTAGCAGATGAAGCCCACATAAAGAAAGAACTGACTCAAGACCACAAGGCAAGTGTAAACTACAAAAACAATAACAAATATAGTGTAGTGATGTATACAAAGATAACACTGTATGACATACGGCTTGTTAATACAGAGAGGGAGAGAAAGAGAGAGGAGGGAGAGAGAGAGAGAGAGAGAGAGAGAGAGAGAGAGAGAGAGAGAGAGAGAGAGAGAGAGAGAGAGAGAGAGAAAGAAAGGACAAGAGAGCAGAGAGAGCATAGAGGAAGGGAAAGCAGAGAGAGAGACAGAGAGAGAGAGAGAAGACAAGAGAGCAGAGAGAGGAAGAGAGAGAGGGAGAGAGAGAGAGAACAACAACAACACTAAGAGTTATCTTTCCAAAACAGAGATGTGTGGATAAACCACTTTTCCAATATTTTGGGCCCTATAAAAAAGAACAAACAGCAAAAACATATACATGATCAAATACAAATCTTAGAATCAACTACTAAAGACTACCAGAACCCACTGGATTCTCCAATTACATTGAATGAACTACAGGACAAAATAAAAATCATCCAACACAAAAAGGCCTGTGGTGTTGATGGTATCCAAAATTAAATGATAAAATATATAAACCACAACTTCCAATTGGCTATACTTGAACTCTTTAACATCATCCTCAGATCTGGCATCTTCCCCAATATTTGGAACCAAGGACTGATCACCTCAATCCACAAAAGTGGAGACAAATGTGACCCCAATAACTACGGTGGTATATGCGTCAACAGCAACCTTGGCAAAATCCTCTGCATTATCATTAACAGCAGACATTTTCTCAGTGAAAACAATGTACTGAGCAAATGTCAAATTGGCTTTTTACTAAATTACCATACAACAGAACATGTATTCACCCTGAACACCCTTACTGACAAGCAAACAAACCAAAACAAAGGGAAAGTCTTCTCATGCTTTGTTGATTTCAAAAAAGCTTTTGACTCAATTTGGCATGAGGGTATGCTATACAAATTGATGGAAAGTGGTGTTGGGGGAAAAACATACAACATTATAAAATCCATGTACACAAACAACAAGTGTGTGGTTAAAATAGGCAAAAAACACATATTTCTATCCAGTGGGGTGAGACAGGTTAAGCCCCACCCTCTTCAACCTATATTTCAACAAATTGGCGAGGGCACTAAAACAGTCTGCAGCACCCGGCCTCACCCTACTAGAATCTGAAGTCAAATGTCTACTGTTTGCTGATGATCTGGTGCTTCTGTCACCAACCAAGGAGGGCCTACAGCAGTACCTAGATCTTCTGCACAGATTCTGCCAGACCTGGGCCCTGACAGTAAATCTCAGTAAGTAAAAAATAATGGTGTTCCAAAAAATGTCCAGTTGCCAGGACCACAAATACACATTCCATCTAGACACTGTTGCCCTAGAGCACACAGAAAACTATACATACCTCGGCCTAAACATCAGCCCCACAGGTAACTTCCACAAAGCTGTGAACGATCTGAGAGACAAGGCAAGAAGGGCATTCAACGCCATTAAAAGGAACATAAAATTCCGCATTCCAAGTAGGATCGGACTAAAAATACTTGAATCAGTTAAAGAACCCTTTGCCGTTCATGGTTGTGAGGTCATGAACGGCAAAATAATTCACAAAATGGGACAAACACCAAATTGAGACTCTGCATGCAGAATTCTGCAAAAATATCCTCAGTGTAGAACGTAAAACACCAAATAATGCATGCTGAGCAGAACTAGGCCGATACCCACTAATTATCAAAATCTAGAAAAGAGCCATTCAATTCTACAATCATCTAAAAGGAAGCGATTCCCAAACCTTCCATAACAAAGCCATCACCTGCAGAGAGACGAACGTGGAGAAGAGTCCCCTAAGCAAGCTGGTCCTGCGGCTCTGTCAAAAACACAAACAGACCCCACAAAGCCCCAGGACAGCAACACAATTAGACCAAACCCAATTATGAGAAAACTTAAAGGTAATTACTTGACACATTGGAGAGAATTTTCAAAAGAACTGAGCAAACTAGAATGCTTTTTGGCCCTAAACAGAGAGTACACAGTGGCAAAATACCTGACCACTGTGACTGACCCAAACTTAAGGAAAGCTTTGTACAGACTCAGTGAGCATAGCCTTGCTATTGAGAAAGGCCACCATAGGCAGACCTGGCTCTCAAGAGAAGACAGGGTATGTGCACACTGCCCACAAAATGAGGTTGAAACTGAGCTGCACTTCCTAAACTTTCTCCAAATGTATGAACATATTAGAGACACATATTTCCCTCAGATTACACAGATCCACAAAGAATTCGAAAACTAACCCAATTTTGATAAACTCCCATATTGGGCTCCCGAGTGGCCCAGCAGTCTAAGGCACTGCATCTCAGTGTAGGAGGCGTCACTACAGTCGCCGGTTCAAATCCAGGCTATATCACATCTGGCTGTGGTTTGGAGTTCCACAGGGCGGTGCACAACTGGCACATAAAAAAATATCTATTGGGTCAAATACCACAGTGTGTCAACACTATTGGAAATATCTATTTTCCCTTTTGTACTTTAACTATTTGCACATCGTGACATTGTATATAAACGTAATATGACATTTGAAATGTCTTTATTTATTTGGAAATTTCCCTTTTGTTTATTATATATTTCACTTGGTTTAGCAATGTAAACATATGATTCCCATGCCAATAAAGCCCCTTAAATTGAAATTGAATTGAAATAGAGAGAGAGAGAGACCCACGCAGGAAAAAAGAGGACAGCTTGAGGACAGGTGTTCACGTCCAATCTTCTTTCTCTCTCTCTCTCTCTCTCTCTCTCTCACTCTCTCTCTTTCTCTCTCTCTTGCACATCTGGTGTGCACCGGGCATACGTTCCCCTCGCCTCATCCTCCTGTCTCTTCCTCTTCACTATGTCCTCCCTCTTTGTTTTTTCATAGGGAGGGTCTGGACCTGCACAGATGCTACATTTAAGGCCTTAATTCTGCTCCCTGTCAGCCTTCCAATCTCATTGATACTTCAACACCGATTCCAATTTAAGAGACTGTGATCCAATTCGGTGGAACTGGCAGGTTCTCGCCGAGTGGCTGTGTGCGAGGGAGCCTGGCGCACATAGCTCCAAGGGTACACACACACACACACACACACACACACACACACACACACACACACACACACAGGGGTGTTTAAATCAGCAGCAATTAGGTCTGGAGAAACAGTATAGTGCCACTGTTCAGGAACTCCAGAGGAGGAAGGGATGTCTACAGGAGTGCTCATTATTCAGTTTATTTCTACATTTTTTCTTCTCCTCATAGACATGGGCCTGATCAGCATTACCTTGGAAAAAGTATTTAAGACCAATATATTGCACAAGGAAAGACTAACTAGCAGGATGAATAGGAGGGACGTCGGCTATTCTATTGTACGGGCGGCGCCGGAACTTCCGTCAGAAATCAACGCTCTATTTGTACTTGGTGATTGTGGGAATTGAAATGAAATCCTTGTGGATGGAATGAAACGTACTGTATTTGACGTCAGACTATATAAATACAGACCTTGGTGCTTCCATGCTGCTGGTGAGTCAGTTGTTATAGAGGGACTCTTCCCCTGGAAGAGTCCTACCATTCCCTCTTTAACCTCATAACAAAAGACGGTCACACACACACACACACACAACTACTCACACAACAAACTACTCATACAACAACCTACTCACAGAGTTGAGGGAGAGAGACAGAGAGAGAGACAGAGAGAGAGAGAGAGAGAGAGAGAGAGAGAGAGAGAGCGAGAGAGAGAGAGAGAGAGAGAGAAGGGTAGGCACAGGAAAACCTGGCTCCCTGTAAAGACTGTGCAACCACTGTACCACAGCAGAACCCTAAACTGGTTTCAAAGACCTCTCTGATGAGGATAGGCTACCCGTCCTGTTGGGGGAGGACGCAGAGAGCTGTGGGTTGGCAGCGCACTACATTGCTGACTGCCATAAGATGACGGACAGTGTCTGACAGACCAATCAACCTGCACATGTCCTCTATGCTTATTGTTATTGTTCATTGTATGGCTATTTTAACCCTTGATTATTGTTGTTACTGTTGTCCCGTTGACAATATTGATTAATATTATAAATCTCCGAAGTAAGCTTTGGCAATATGTACATTGTTACGTCATGCCAATAAAGCAAATTGAATTGAAAGAGAGAGAGAGAAACAGAGAGAGAGAGAGAGAGAGAGAGAGAGCTGGCGGGGAAGTGGATAAGGAGGTTTTGGTTGCCATAGCAACAATAATTCAATTCGGAGGCCAGCGTCAGAAAAAAATAAGAAGTAAGAAACTCTGTATTATGATGACTGTTGAGTTATCTTGTCTCTACAACAACAGATTCAATGTTTTACACAACTCAACTGTTCATGTGGTCTAAATTGTAATTAATTTGTAGATTAAAGACAACGAAAATTCTACCTCTGTTAAAAATGGAGAGTGGTTAACCATCACAATGTAAAATAGTTTAATGTACGTACACTAACATAGCCCATAATGTTAGTTAGACGATTTGACATACGCACACACACACACACACACACACACACACACTCACACACAATGCGTGTGTATGCGTGTGTGTGTGTGTGCGTGTGTATGCGTGTGTATGCGTGTGTATGCATGTGTGTGAGTGTGCGTGTGAGTGAGTGTGTGTGTGTATGCATGTGTGTGTGAGTGTGTGTGTGAGTGTGTGAGTGTGTGTATGCGTGTGTGTGAGTGTGCGTGTGAGTGAGCGTGTGTGTGTGTGTGCGTGTGTGTGTGTGCGTGTGTGTGTGTGAGTGTGCGTGTGAGCATGTGAGTGTGTGTGTGCGTGTGTGAGTAAGTGAGTGAGTGTGTGTGTGAGTGAGTGAGTGAGTGAGTGAGTGAGTGTGTGAGTGAGTGAGTGTGTGAGTGAGTGCGTGCGTGAGTGAGTGTGTGTGTGAGTG
>QNTS01007602.1:24478-44926 GCA_003317085.1 Hucho hucho
GACAGAGGAATGGGCTGGGAGACAGGAGTGGGCTGGGAGACAGAGGAGTGGGCTGGGAGAGAGAAGCTAACAGGGGGAAGTGTAGCCTGTCTATCCACTCCACTAGGTTTGAATTGAACCCAATGCCAACTGAAAGACAGAACAAATCATATCAATGTGGGAGACCAACACAAATATGCTCCGTAACATGTAACATGTTGTTCTTTAGATAAAAAGGCAAAATGACTGGGCATGAGGTGCAGCTAGCGCAGGTGCCATACACCTGATAAACAGGCAGAATAATTCAACAAGAGTTGGAAGAAACACAGCACTCCACACAAAGAGTGTGTCCTTTACCCAACTGCTGTTGTAACTAGAGAGTTATGCTCATGCATAATGTACACAAAGCATTCCACCATGAACCGCGGGCTCCTGTAAAACATGCAGACCTCCTTAGTGAATATAGGTCACATTGGAGCACCTCTCAGTGAAAGGAGCTGAGCTTGAGAAACATTCACTGCATGATGATAAAAGCAGCAATGTCCTCGTTTTGAAATAACTGAAGTCTAAATACAAACTGGAACTGTGTGTGTGTGTGTGTGTGTGTGTGTGTGTGTGTGTGTGTGTGTGTGTGTGTGCGCGCGATGCTGGATTGCAACCAGATTGATTCCCTTTTTCAATAAAACGTTAAACTCTGGTGCTGCGCTGTAGTTTCTCGCTCTCTGAGGCTTTGCTAGGAACCAACGAGCCTTCAGCATCTCTCCGCATCTCATTCTCTCCCACACATACAGCTCTGCTGGGACCAGACAACATGACCACTTCTTCCAGAATAAGTGAAATAAAAATGGTTCAGCAAAGATAATTAAAAACGGGATTGAAGTATGTGATGTTTAGGTGGGTGTCTGTGTGCAAATGAAATCACTTAACTCTTCCAACGTCTTTCTGTCCTCCGGTGATTCATCTATTGGGCTCTCTGATCAGCTATAACTGTGGTAAATATGTTTTTTTGTACGAGGTGGCAGAAATAATGATCAAATTTATTTCATGGACTCCAAGACGGCGACAGTGGCATCACTTCATACATTCATGTTTTATGGGTATTTAAACAAGTCCATTTTATGCAAATGTGACCACTGCTTGCCATGTGACCACTGCTTGCCATGTGACCACTGCTTGCCATGTGACCACTGCTTGCCATTGCAAAATTTCTAAACAGATGCTGAAGCAGGGCCAGGAAGAATGCCCGCGTGGTGTAGTGAAGCGTTATTGGAAGAGACGCTCACCTTTTAATTATTCAAAGAAGCATACCACAAATCCACCCGCGTCGTCTCGGCTACGGAGAAGCACTGAGCAGTCACCAGACTAATTTCAACATATCTCACTCATTCCAGTCATCCCCCTCATTCATTCCCCTCACTAGAGAAAATGGCTGCTGTCCCTCACTGTGCCACCTTTCACTGAGGGAGAAAATAACCTCTTTATCAGCCAAATTAATGTAGTAACGTGAAACCGCAGTTATTATAGTTTTGTGATTTTCTATTTGTTTCTATTTCTATATATAAAATTAAATTTCAGTTCATTTTCAGACTTGATTTACTAGTTTTAATTTAGATAGATTTTTATAAAATAATTTCTATTTCGTTTTCATATTATTTTGTTTCAGTTTTAGTGCTGGGGACAGAAAGTAAGCTATGTGTGGGAGGAGCCATTTATGTGGTGTTTTTTTTTTGGGGGGGGGGGGGTCACTTGCCACTTGGGGAGCAGTAATGCATAAGGTGACGGGTCAGGTCTGGTTATGTTGAAATTATAAATCAATCTTAATGTGACTTGGATTTAAAAGGATAATCGTCGGTGTCTGACTAATTTCTACCGTGCCGTTATGGCCAGCTCTGGTTGTTGTTGGTCATGGGTATTCTCTTGTCTGTTCAATAACAGCTTGATAGCATTGACTATGCTCGCTCCGTTGTCAGTTACGACCAGTAGGATCTTCTCCTCTGGTATGTCCCATGCTTCCAATGTGCAGTCAATTACCTCTCCTGGTGTGTGGATGCTAAATCCAATGGAAGTTGAGCAACGCATGCCTTGTTGGAAGAGGGGTGATAGAAGCAGGCCAATATGCCCATCAATGAAGCAGTCAGTCCTTTCTTGCTCCCTCCTTCTACACGCAGGGTTCTTTTTCATGCCTTTTTCAGAATCTTCTTAAATTTCTGGGTTGCTATATCCATTTGCAAAGCAATCAACCCGTTTACTCTAGCAACGCCAGGATAATTTAAATTTAGGATCAAGTGTTTGGTTGAATTTTCTGAAGGCTGGCTCATCGCAGGGTCTCGTGGACTTGCCAGACTGGATGAATAAATTAACCAGTGCTTCTTCTCTTTTTTAAACTCATTTGAATTAGGTTGCTTTTCATTCAAACTGCTAAAGTTGGTTGTCCTGATGTTGCTGTTGCCATGCAGCTACTAATAGCTGGTAGCTGTGTCACCTCGTCTCACCTCGTCTTTATCCTCTAATTGTTTGTATGATTGTTTGTAGGATTGTTTGTGGGCACTGCTCAGATTAACTTTGAGGTTGGTTGGGTTTTTCACTTTTATCTCTGTTCCACACACGCTGCCATCTCCTGACACCATAATACAGTTGCTTTTGTCCTTTCCAGCAATGTACTCAAAACAATCCCATACAGGGCTTCGCCTTTTGCTGCCGCCATTGTTGACGCCTATGGTTCAAGCTCACGCTCCGTGCTCGCCCTCGGATTTCTTCCCTGTTAGCTACTGATAGCTAGCGATAGTCAGCGATGTAGTGGTAAAATGATTATGTAGGTAGGTAAACTCTGATCACCCGTTATGGTAAAGAAAGTAATGCTTCCTATTCTTCCAATGCATTTTTTTTGCAAAAGGTGTATATTTTATATATATTTTATTTAACCAGGCAAGTCAGTTTTTTAAGAACAAATTCTTATTTACAATGACAGCCTACACTGGCAAAACCTGGACGACACTGGGCCAGTTGTGCGCAGCCCTATGGGACTCCCAATCACATCCGGATGTGATGCAGCCTGGATTCAAACCAGGGACTGCAGTGACACCTCTTACACTGAGATGCTTTGCGTTTACCCTCCTCTACACCACTGGTGAAAGTGATGTTCAAGGCCTATTTGAAACCTCCCCATCTACCGGCAGCATTTAACCACCAGATTCAAAAGCTTGAAAAACCCCATTCGAAAGTAGTAGTAGTAATATCACCACAGTAGTTTATTGTGTATACTGCAGTAGTAGTATCACCACAGTAGTTTGATGTGTATACCTTAGTAGTATTACCACAGTGGTTTGATGTCTACTGTAGTAGTAGTAGTAGTAGTATCACCACAGTAGTTTGATGTATACTGCAGTAGTAATATCACCACAGTAATTTGATGTGTATACTGCAGTAGTAATATCACCACAGTAGTTTATTGTGTATACTGCAGTAGTAGTATCACCACAGTAGTTTGATGTGTATACCTTAGTATTACCACAGTGGTTTGATGTCTACTGTTGTAGTAGTAGTAGTAGTAGTAGTAGTAGTAGTAATATCACCACAGTAGTTTGATGTGAAAACAGAAATTGTTATAGTATGTGATTTTTGAAAATCATGTATGCTTTAAATGCCAGGATGTTTAGCTCATTTTGGCTTATCATCTAGCAGAATTCGATGCACACCTTTCGGGAATTTCACAGCCTCAACGCATTGGAACAGGGGGGCTGCGAGTTTTGATAACTAGATATCTTCAAGTAAACAACAAAACAACTTGGAAGATGGCGAATAGCAAAGCTTCTGCGGTGGGATTCAAATGTAAGTTGTTTTTGTTCTCCTTAAAATGACGCTGCATCTTTGAAAACAGATCTGCAGCCTGCTGCCTACGGTGCCTTTAGCTAGCTATGTGCTTCAGTAGGACTAGAAGTTCTAACTGTTCGAATAGTAACGTTAGCTATAGAGTGACTTGCTTGCTGTTGAGCGACAACTTCCTATTTAAAATTAGCATAGTTAGCTAGCATAGTTGACTACCAGGGCTTGTGTTCAAACTGTTACAGGGTTTGATGAAAAAAAACAGGCATTTAATACAGTGGCGAACACGGCAGGAGAAATGCAGCAAAAATGGCTTTGAGTAAGTAATGTGGCCATAGTTAGCTTTCTTGCCACTGCACTATGCACTGCCGCTAGCTATAGCTAACGTTAGGAACGTGGAAGCCTAGCTACATTCCTAATTTCGACAGCGTTGCTGGTCCCAATAATAGTTTTCCTGATTTGTCACGTTGGTGTATTTGTGTTGAACTGATTGTAATGTACATGGTACGCTAATGTTATCTTGACATTTATTGCTGTGCTGTACTTATAAAGTAAGTAGTAGTAGTAGTTATACTTATAAAGTACAGCACAAAAGTTTCCCTTTTCTCTGAGAGCAACAACACTTTCCCATCTATTTCCTATGTTTCACCAGCACATACATGTAAGTGTGAAGATATACTGTACATTTTAGAAAAGTGCAAGTATTCCAGAGAAATGTACTACAGTTGGCATAATACCTTTTAAAGCCCTTTACATGTAGTATGTTTGATGCTGAAAGCTATCCTTTTCTATATTTTTCAGGAGTTGAAAGCTCCCCCCACCGGAGTCAGAGAGGAAGGAAACCACTCAGGGATTTCATCATGAGGCTAATGGTGACTTTAAAACAGTTACAGAGTTGAATGGCTGTGATAGGAGAAAACTGAGGATGGATCAACAATATTGTAGTTACTACACATTACTAACCTAACTGACAGAGTGAAAGAAGGAAGCCTGTACATAATACAAATATGCCAAAACTTGCATCCTGTCTGCAACAAGGCACTAAAGTTACACTGCAAAAAATGTGTCAAATCAATAAACTTTTTGTCCTGAATACAAAGTGATATGTTTGGGACAAATCCAATACAAAACATTACTGAATACCACTCTCCATATTTTCAAGCATAGTGGTGGCTGCATCATGTTATGGGTATGCTTGTAATCGTAAAAAATTTGGAGTTTTTCCGGATAAAAAAGAAACAGAATGGAGGTAAGCACAGGCAAAATCATAGAGGATAACCTGTTTTTTTTTTATTCATTCAGTAACTTTCTGAAGGTACTGTAGACAAGTTAAAAGAAGAAAGAAACCAGCACACTGCTCTTCCTAGTATCACTTTAGAAACCAGCACACTGCTCTTCCTAGTATCACTTTAGAAACCAGCACACTGCTCTTCCTAGTATCACTTTAGAAACCAGCACACTGCTCTTCCTAGTATCACTTTTTTATTGAAGCATACGTGTCGGCCTCTTGGCCTTCTTCAGAGGTTTTTGCTCTACTAAACAAAAGAAACCATCTTTGGTATAATAATTGATTACATTTCAATAGTGGTTTTCATAATCTCAAAGCGCAACAAAAGCAAAAAACAAGTAAGCAATACATCATGAGTAGCCTAGCTATAATTGTCTAGGTCAACCAATAGAAGCCAAGTCTGAGTGCATGCATCCTCCAAAGACGGAGAGGGACAGTACATGGACTGATCAGAGGAAGGTTATCTGGGAGATGGTGGGTTGATAAAAATCTGGTGACAATCTTGTAGAGGGCTACTCTGGGAACCAGCCATAGTTGTGTATGGAGGTCCTGGATGGCAGGGAGCTAGGCCCCAGTGATGTACGGGGCTATATGCACTACCCTCTTTAGCGCCTTGCAGTCGGATACCAAGCAGTTGCCGTACCAAGTGGTGATGCAGTCAGTCAAGATGCTCTCAATGGTGCAGCAGTGTAACTTTTGAGGATCTGAGGGGTCCATGCCAAATCTTTTCAGCCTCTTGAGGGGTAACAGGCGTTGTCGTGCCCTCTTCACGACTGTGTTGATGTGTGTGTGGATCATGATAGATCCTTAGTGATGTGGACACCGAGGATCTCGATGCTCTCGAGCCGCTCCACTACAGCCACGTCGATGTGAATGGGGTGGCATTTGAGACGCAGCCAGATGCTTTTTGTACTGTAATGCCTCAATGGGAAATCAGAGAAGATCTCTGAGTGCTGGATGGAGTATTACAATCTCGGGCGGACCGAGTCCTCTCTAAATGCTCCACCGGCTCCACCAGCTGTCATGGAACTTGTTTAATGGAGCATAGATTCAAATCATCAGAGGACTCATCATACATGAGCTGGCTGTCACTGTTTCGTTGCGACCCGGTCTCGATCCTTTCCCACAGAGAGAGTCTCATGCATGTTGTCCACATATTCCAGAATAATTAAAGATAGGAGTAAGATATGCATTGACAATGAAGGCACACAATGGGTAAACAGGGGTTTATGATTGAAATCACCAACGGTAGTGGTGTGGCCTTGGAGCAATGCACCAGCTATTGCCTAGAGATGAATGGATAAAAATAATATAAATTATTAAAAGGCAGTCAATTGATATAATTGCATCTGCCAAGTAAAGAAACTGTAATTATGATTCCCTCAAATGGAGCAGAATGAATGCATGTTTGTACGTGTTGGCGGGTCACTGAGTGTATCAGCCCACTGAAAGGAATGTGTCATACCGGCTGATCAAGCGTTGACAACAGGCATTGTTTGAATAAAGGAGTTGCCGCTCGAGTTGTGTGCCTTAAGGGAAAAGCGTAGCCCGTAGCCGTGCCTTGCCTTTTCACAAGCGATGCTTCCCCTGTCCTTCCAACCATTCTTCTGGAGACCCAGTGAGCTGGGGGGGGGGGGGGGGGGGTTATTGGTATTCTCCCTGTTGTTGGATGCTGACTTTCGTCCTAGCCAAGCGCTTGCAATCCCTCTCTAATGGCTGCCTTAATGGCCTCGACCATTATAAATCTCTCTCTTTCAGGCTGTATCAGTCACTGCCCACAGTGACAGCCCACTGAGCTTTTCCCAGATAGAACTCTACAAGTGCAGATTCCCCAGATTGATTCTCATATTTCGCTCAATCAATCAACAAGTAGAATGTAATTTCTCCTCCACTGCGAGAGATAGACACGGGGCTGGGAATTGTGTTGTATGGTTATTACATGAAGAAACGGCAACTGGGCTGTTTATTAATATATCAGGCAATATAGTGGGGCCAGACAGGTGGATCACAGGTCAGACAGACTCTAATGTTATTCTGATCTCTCCGTGTCTCCCAGTAGTGAAAAACAGCACACAGAGACGGGTCGCGTCCCTTCATTCCAAACTAATATCAGACCTGGGTTCAAATACTATTTGAAGTCATTTTAAATACTGAAGCTGGGCTTGATTGAACCTTCCTGGCACAAAGGAACCAATATCATCAAACTCCAAAAGTATTTGAAAGATTGAACCCAGGTCTGCCCAATACCCTTTCTGACTATCTTTCATCATGGCTGATGTGATGCCAATCCTCTTAGAGGAAAGGCTAGAGGGAGGTCAGCAAATACCTACAACCTAAGTTCATCCAATGACCTTTAAAGTGAGTACCACGTTGGCAAACTTCCATCCTATGCACATACAGAGTCGAAATTGGATATCGGAGACTGGCTTTATGTAAAGCAGTCAATACAACAAGGTATCTAGCCCCATAGATGTACAGTGGCCACGTTGTTAATGGTTGTTAGTGGTCGTTAATTGTACCCCTGCTGTTGTCAAGACCTCGATCTCCATCCTTGTAAATGGACGTTATGTGCTAACTAGGTGTTGATCAGACTCCAGATGAGCTCTGATTTGATCTCTAAAGAGTGGTTACATTACCATACTGATTGCGTGTGCGTGTGTGTGTGTGTGCGTGGGTGTGAGCGTACACATGCATGGATGTGTGTGTGTGTGTGTGTGCGCGCACAATGAAAGGTGTGCAAACCTGCGGGAGAGACTGATTGATTGCACGAGTGTAAAAGCTCTCTTGTGTCTCCACAGGGGAAGAGCTTCGGCCTGCTCCCTCAGCAGCTCTAAGCCAGAGGAGCAGGAAATCGATGGCTAAAAGACATTCATGATTGACTGGATCCAGCATGCATGTATGGCCCCCTGACAACAGAGGTCATTGTTTCGTCAATGTTGTGCTTAATGACGTCTCTGAATCCTTTTTTTGCAGCCTTTGCATTCCTTTCAGTTGGAATGTGTTGATAACGTATGGGGAGGCTTGCGTAAATATTGGTCAGAGCAGCAAATCCCAGGTTTATGAAGCCTGACAACAGAGAACACTGGGGACTTCAATACACCGTGTTGCCATGCAGAACACTGCTACCACTGTTGATGCTGATTGACAAACCAGCCAGCCAATCACAGAGCAGATTAAAGCCAAAGTTGACCACACTTCTTTGCCACTGAGCCACCCTATTGCCGCACACTAAGTCCACCGGGCTGCTTCTCCCCTCGGTCACTGTGTGCAGACACTTGCTAGAGGAGGAGAGGAAGGAAGGAAGGAAACATTGGAGGGAGTCCAGAGACACTGCATCACCCCCTTAAAGAGAGAACACAGGGCCTGTTTTGGGAGATAGGGAAATGAACGCTGGCTTTTTTTGGGGGGGGAGGATTGCAATTGAGGTGTGCTTTCAGACACAGAGACATAGAGAGGGCGGTGGTGAGACGGTGCGGTGTGGCCCTCCTGAGCGACAGACACACAGGATCCAGGAGGAGTTTGAGTGTGTAGCGCCTCCTGTCGGGACACTGCGCTAGCAATGATCAGGCACCCTGGCAGACAGCCATTCAGAGTATGTGCTCATGTTCTAACACACGTACAAACGCTCACTCACTTCCCTGAATGTTAAATCTTCGCTCAAGTTCATCCATAATAAATTAGAACCTATTTAGGAAGAATTTGAAAGTCAATAAGCAGACAAATTAAAATAAATGAGTGTGGGGAAAAAATCGCTCTGCTTAATAATTTAAGAGTCAGTGGCAGCATAGAATGCAAGTTTGATCACTTCTGAATTCAGTAACTCGGTCAATTAGAACTGCCAGATTTATCTTGTTCATAACCAAAGAATTGTTAGCATCTGTTGAGCTAGATCAATAGCAACGGGTCAGGACATGGAGAAACACATAGGGCTTTATGTCCAACACGCTGCTTCTAAGACAACACACACGTTTAGGTGTTGTGGCATTCTGGGTTAGGGAGATTATGCTAGGATTACCAGAACTACAGTAAACAGGTTCAATAGTGTCGACATCTACGCAACGTGGGCCAAATGTTGTTCGAATCAACATTAGCAGAGCCATCTGGACAGGATAGCACTAGTAACCTCATAGATATGTGTGAATAGATATTCCCGAGTGGCACAGCGGTCTAAGACACTGTGGGGCGGTTTCCCGGACACAGATTAAGCCTAATCCTGGACTAAATTGCAAGATCAATGGAAAATCTCCATTGAAAGCACTTTTTAGTCCAGGATTAGGCTTAATCTGTGTCCGGGAAACCGCCCCTGTATCACAGTGCTAGAGGCATCACTACAGACTCTGGTTCGATTCCAGGCTGTATCACAATCGGCCGTGATTGGGAGTCCCATAGGGCGGCGCACAATTGGCCCAGTGTCGTTTGGTTGGTGTAGGCCGTCATTGTAAATAAGAATTTGTTCTTAACTGACCTGCCTAGTTAAATAAATAAAATGAAAATAGGTCTTTGTCCCAAATGGCACCCTATTCCCTTTATAGTGCTCTACTTTTGACCAGAGCTCTATGAGCTCTGGTCAAAAGACAGACACACACACACAGACATACAAGCATACACACACACACAGGTATACACACACAGACAAGCACACACACGGATCACTAGGCCAGCCCTCACCATCCCCAGCCGTCACCATGTCCCACCTAGCTATGTTAAGATGAACTGTAAGTTGCTCTGGATCAGAGCATCTGCTAAATGGCTAAATGTAGTGAGAGATCCACCCAAAACAACAACAAGCTTCTGTGATGTCCAAGCCTGTGCCATCTCCATTTTAAAACATGCATTTACAGAGTAAAACCAATCACATAGGAAATATGATGGACAACAAACTAGCTTACACAATGCAGAATAGCAATGAGCAAAACAACAAGAAAACAAGTGTTGTTTTCAACATGTTTTACTTCATTGATTGCTGTGTTCCATCTCGTCAGGAACCCTGGCATCTGAAAACATCAAACAGAATCATCCAAATTAACCCTCCACTGAGTTCACCTTGCCCAATCAATCAATACGCAGCACATGTTCTGTTCCGGACAACTTCCAATTACATTCCCTAAATTGCATATATGAGTGTTCTTCAAAAACCAGCAGCATGGTAGAGGCCTCACATCACATCAGCTGTGCAACCACACACACACACACACCACTCACACACACAGAGACACAGACTAACAGAGACACACACACAACACTCTCGAGTGTGTGTGGATTGTGAAGATTTCCACTGATTAAAGCGGGCTAAGCAAACTGACAGCAGATGTTGGGAGAGGAGAGAACACATCGCTGCTGTGTGTCCAGTGTGGTTAATCCAGCTGTTTGGTCATCTCCCATTTCACTAAAGCAAAATCAGAGACAACAGTAAAGGCTCTCATCAGGTCCACGCCAGGTAAGGCGGATAATGGGGCAGAAGGTTTCAACCCAGAGGAGGAACACAATATATAGCCCAATATCTCTAGTAGTGGATTCTGCTCAGAGGAGGAAGAGAAGGACCATCCTCCTCAGTGAATTTCATAAAAATGTAAATAGTGAAACATTAAAAAAGTTGTCCTTTTTAGATAAAACTATACTAAATATATTCACGTCACCAAATAGTTGCTTAAAACCTACTGTTTTGCATTGAAGGTCTACAGTAGCCTCTACAGCACTCTGCAGGGTAACACCATGGTGTAGCCAGAGGACAGATTGCTTCTGTCTTCCTCTGGGTACATTGACTTTAATACAAAACCTAGGAGGCTCATGGTTCTCACCCCATCCCATAGACTTACACAGTAATTATGACAACTTCCGGAGGAGATTTTGGTTTTATTAATTTATTGCCACCGGGGCCCCCCGGTGTAACTGCTAGACTGGTTGCTGACTTTACACTGTACTGCATGATTGTAGCGGGTTTACTAACGCGTCAGTTCTAGTCGCTATGACAATGTAGGTAGGCTGTGTGTAGCGGTTAGCGGTTATGATATGGCCTGGAACGCTTTTTTCGCCTAGTCACAGACAGCTGATGTGTTGTGCATTTAAGTCCACAAGCGAAGGGAAAAGGTGAGAGGAGGAGAGCGCGTAAATGTGAGAAGGATGAAGGACGTGAGAAGGAGCAAAATTATCATGTTGTTTGTATGTGACTGCTATGTAAGTGAACTGTGTTTGCGTGTGATCAGGGGTGTATTCATTCCGCGGATTCTGTTGAAAAACATTTATTAAACAGAAGCAAACAAAACAAAACGGGGATAAACATACCAGAATTTGTCCAATAGAAACTCTTGTTTGCAACTGTTGGCCTAATGATTACACCCTAGATCAGCTAGATGCAGGCAAGAGTGTGCAACGAGGTATTGAATGTGTAATTGTCTGTCACCTTGATTACTGTCAACTTTTCTCTCGACCTGTGTGCACCTACGTTATAAACTTTCATTCCTAGGCGAGGTTGTAGCAGCTTCATGATGGGTATTGGGAACATTCTAGTATCATTTAGTAGTCTAAACCTATTGATGTTACATTGAGCTGGGTGAATGGAATATGAATGACAGTCATCCAATATATTGTAATAGGGCCATGATCATTAAAAAAAGTAATCGTCTTCCCTCATCTTAAACGTCACCAACTGCTACTTATCTCAAGTAATGCACCAATAGTAATATAATAAAATAACAATATATGCCATTTAGCAGACGCTTTTATCCCAAGCAACTTACAGTCATGCGTGCATACATCCTTCATATGGTTGGTCTCAGCCGGAATCAAACACATGCTCTACCAACTGAGCCAACATTACCATCCAAGTAGCCTAGCCAATATCACCTCAGATGTCATTTTAGAGTAACTGTGAATGTGAGGTGCTCATTTATCCTGTTTGGGAGATAACTCCTAATCTGCCCAGTGGCAGCAGGTCTGGCCCAGTCTGACAGAGAGAGGACAGAGGACATGTCAGGCAGGTTGAATGAGTCCTGACACCATGCCATTGCCCCAAGGCAGGACACAGGCAGGTGTCTGGCAGGAGCATTGGCCAGCTGATAAGGGAGAGCAGGGGAACAACCGATACGGGAGAGCAGGGGCAAGCTGATATGGGAGAGCGGGCCAGGACATTGTGTAGAATATGTATTGTATAGTTGTAGGGCTGAGGGTTGAGAGGTGATAGACAGACATGCAAACAAGCTACAACATTAATTTCCCCATTGCACCTAGATGAGTGCATATTTTTGCCTCACTGTTTAATTTCACACTGTAATACCACTAGCTGGCTGAAATAGCCCTGTTTCACTTTTTGTGCTGCGTTGTAATGTGGAAATGACTGTCTGTGTAATAGAGAAATGGCTGTCTGTGTCATTTGGAAATGGCTATCTGTGTAATGGGGAAATGGCTGTCTGTCTAAAGGGGAACGGCTCTGAGTAATGGGGAAATGTATGTCTGTGTAATGGGGAAATGGCTGTCTGTGTAAAGGGGAAATGGCTGTTTATGTAATGGGGAAATTGCTGTCTGTGTAATGGGGAAATGTCTGTCTGTGTAATGGGGAAATTACTGTCTGTGTAATGGGGAAATTGCTGTCTGTGTAATGGGGAAATTATTGTCCGTGTAATGAGGAAATGGATGTTTGTGTAATGGGGAAATGGATGTCAGTGTAATGGGGAAATGGCTGTCTGTGTAATGGGGAAATGACGGTCTGTGTAATGGGGAAATGGCTGTTTGTGTAATAGGGAAATGACTTTGTGTAATGGGGAAATTAATAATACGTACATCCGATTATCCATACTAACACCATAACTCTGGCTAAGTAAGTTCACTGTAAAAGTATTGGGTTGGCTTAATGGTATAATACAATTGTATCATAGTGTTCATCATAACATTGTAACGCCTCGTTAAACAGTGGATAAATGAATTAAGTCAGTGGACTTGTGGATTCTACCCTACCCTACCTACCTAAAGCTGATAATGACACAAGTAAGTATAGTGTTCTAATGCATGTTTTAACACGGTGGACTCGATGGGAGGCCGGCCGTTTATGTCAGCACAAGACTCCTTGATTCAGCAGCAGGGGGGGAAGATCAGTGTCTTTATAGTGGAGCCAATTAACCATTTAGTACACATGTCTACTGAAGTATGGAATGTGTCCAGGACCAGGCAGTGTGCTCTGGCTAACAAACATATACCATGATATTTACTCTGTTGACTTGCTCTTATGTATGAAAGCATTGTAATGTGCTGCTGTTGTCTGTGGGGGTGGGTGGGAAGGGATGGGGCACAAATTAGCTGCGAGGTCATAACGCTGTGTGGCTTGACACAAGTAGTCATTAGCTAGCTAAGCGTGGGGCGCTAGCTGGTGCACTAGCTAAACACACAGAATGTTTATCTGTCTAGACGGCACTGAGTCCTAAGGCTGAATTTCATTGAATCAGCATTGCGTTATTTGAGCAGTATTTTTTTTTTCTTTTTACACCGGTCAAGTCGATTCACAGAATGGTTTTGGGTACTTTAAAAATGTACTATTATTCAGTGGTGTAAAATACTTAAGTAAAAATACTGTAAAGTACTACTTAAGTCGTTTTTTGGGGGGCATCTGTACTTTACTTTACTATATATCTTTTTTGACAACTTTTACTTTTACTTCACTACATTCCAAAAGAAAATAATGTACTTTTTACTCTATACATTTTGACACCCGAAAGTAATCGTTATATTTTGAATGCTAAGCAGGACAAGAAAATAGTCCAATTCACGCACCAATTCACAGTATTAAGAGAACATCCTTGGTCATCCCTACTGCCTCTGATCTGGCAGACTTACTAAACACAAATGCTTTATTTGTAAATTATGAGTGTTGAAGTGTGCCCCTGGCAACCCGTACTAAAAAAGAAAATGGTGCTGTCTGATTTGCTTAAAATTAGGAATTTGAAATGATTTGTATTTTTACTTTTGATGATTAAGAATTTAAAACCAATTACTTTTAGACTTTTACTGAAGTAGTATTGTCCTGGGTGACTTTCACTTTTACTTGAGTCATTTTCTATTAAGCTATCTTTACTTTTACTCAAGTATGACAATTGGGTAATTTTTCCACCACTGCTATTACTACTACAGCCAGGTACGTAGATTGCTCTGGCAGGTAGATGATACCATTTTTCAGCATAACAAGTGTATGCGTGGACAGGAGGTTTCTCTATTGACATAGTTGTTTTAGTCCAGGATTGGTTTCAATCTGTGTCTGGGTAACCCCGCCCTACGTAGCCTGACATTGGTATTGCGGGTTCGATTGAATTCCAGCCTCAGTGTTTTAAGCAATCAGGCACGAATGGGTGTGGTATATGGTCTGATAAACCACAGCTGTCAGCCAATCAGCATTCACAGCTCGAACCCCCCTGTTTATAATCCTTATTAGTGTCCTGGTCTTTCTGTTCTACTGGTATCTGATGGAGTGCTGCTAGCTACAGTAGCACTCTGCAGACGGTTGTGTTGTAAACTGTTATAGCGGGGTTGTACATGTCATTCAGTAAGTGCTATCCGGGATCCTTGGTATGTCCCTACCCTAAACCCTAACCCTAACCCTACCCTAAACCCTAACCCTTACCCTTACCCTTACCCTTACCCGTACCCTTACCCTTACCCTTACCCTTACCCTTACCATAACCATAACCCTTACCTAACCGTAACCTTAACCCATACATTAAACATTTCAAAATTCAACTTCAATGGGTGAGGGACGTCCCAAGGATTCCGGATAGCAATCCATCTAATTCATAATCATCCAGGAAGGTGATGCACCGTAACGATGCGCTCTACTTAGCTCTCCCTAGAGATCACCGGCGCAATGCAAAATAGTTCCAGTGCAGCTGGGGGCGGCTAGAATTCCTGCAGGTCTCTGTGCAGAGGAGGAAACAAAACAGGAAGAGAAAACAAGCCAACAGGAAGCCAGAGGGGTTCAAGAGGACAGTGAAAATAGACAATGATGACGCAGTGGCACTAAGTCTAACTTTAGCACGACTCAGCTAACTACACATCAGCACTACTATAAGAACTGCGTCTACTTAAACCAGACCTACTTTGTCTACTGCAACTACTGGCAATGCAATGCTACTCCCATAGGGCCAAAACTAACAAACCATTTACGCAATTGACCTTTACTACTTCTAGAATCTACAGCTACTGCTGCCGCCATTTTGAATAAGTACCTTAATCGCAAACCATTTCTTCTACTGCTCCTACAGCTGCTGTAGCTTTTACTGACCATGATAAAAGTCAGCTGACCATGACAAAAGTCAGCTGACCATGATAAAAATTCAGCTGACCATGATAAAAAGTCAGCTGACCATGATAAAAATGTATTGAATTTTCTCGACTGCGTGAGTGTGAGTGAGCGAGGGTGTGGGTGTCTGTGTGTGTCTGTTTGTGTGTGAGCGAGCAAGCGTGTTTGTGTGTGTGTGTGCATGCGTTCGATCCACGACTCTCTCATCCCCCAAATCTGCTGGCGCTTTCCTGTCCCTCCACCTGTTCACCAGACACCATAAATCAGCAGGCTGACGTGGAAGTGCACTGTTACTCTTCTGCTTTATGACATCATCATCATCACCATCACCATCATCATCACCATTCAGACCCCAGACACAATCTGCCTGCATCACTCACCACCTCACTGAGCTGTTGTGCGTCCCCACTATTTCCTACGTTCAGTTCTAGTGTACTCTGTGGACAGACTAACTCATCTTCCCTACGCTCAGTTATAGTGTACTCTGTGGACAGACTAACTCATCTTCCCTACGCTCAGTTCTAGTGTACTCTGTGGACAGACTACCTCATCTTCCCTACGCTCAGTTATAGTGTACTCTGTGGACAGACTACCTCATCTTCCCTACACTCAGTTACAGTATACCATGGGGACAGACTACCTAATTTTCCCTACACTCAGTTATAGTATACTATGGGGACAGACTACCTCATTTTCCCTACACTCAGTTATAGTATACTATGGGGATAGACTACCTCATCTTCCCTTAGCCCAGTTAGCGTGAACTCTGTGAACAAGCTACCTACTTCTACTCCTCAGTGCTCAGCCTTCAGCAGAGTAACCTCAGCATGTACACAGCAATTAGTACATGATTAGCCCAACTCTCTTCAATTGGCTTTCTCAGGCTACCTCCCTGTTAGAACCACCAACTGCGTCTCTGTCCTGTTTAACAACATGTTGGTTTTGCGGTGAGAGGGCTTCGTGCCTGGTTAACACTCGAACATGAACATTTAATCAACGCCACAGGGCTTCTCATCCGACACATCTGAAGAAAAAAAAACAACACAAGTCTGAATAACGGCCAATCCAAGCCAGGCCCCCCAGACATCCTGAGGCTCCAATACAATCAGTCTTTGAGGCGATGCCAGTTAACATGCCACCTCCACCGCTAATTACTTAATTAAATTAATGAGGTGGCACCGGGAACGAGTAGACGGAAGAAAAATAAGTGACGTCTTCAGAGGGAAGAATGATTAAATCCTCTCTGTGATTCGTCGCTCCATCCCTCCTCTTCCTCTCTCTCTCTCTCTCTCTCTTCTGGTCACTTTCAGGTTGTTTATTGAGGGAAAACTACAAAGAATCACCACGGCTCCATGGAGAAAAGAATAGGACCATTTGGATCCAGTTACCAGATGCATTACCAGTGAGGATTTTTGCTTGGATAGCAGTGGATCAAAGTTAGTCGTTGTGACTTCACAACATTTGTACAGTACACAGCGGGGAGATTTGGTCTATATTTTGCAATTAGTTTTGTTTTGAATATTGAAATTCAAAAATAGCTCAAATTAAGAGGACAAATATATATTTTATGAGAATGACATCAAGGGGACGAGTATAGACATTTCGGCATTGGAATTATTATGCAAAAAGTTTACCAGCGACACTTACCAGCGACACTGATTAACAAATAAAGGTTAATCTTAATGAAATGAGAATTTCTGAACGTTTCAACCTCTTGTCTAGTCTGTTACCTTCCCTTTGGCTGTAAATCAACATGCCGGTATCTGTTCTGTGTTAGATTACATGTCTTTAACCCAGCACCTTTTATGGCATAGGTTTTGTTAAAGGTATTAGTCACATAACATTTAAAGAGGTATATTCCCAATAAATAGGACACATTATCCAATAAAGTTCCAGGGCCTCATTTGTAGATTGTTCTTGACCTCACACAAAGGAAAGGGGCCTAAATAAGAGTATTAACGTTACATACATCTTGTAAGATGTTCCTTTTTAACCACAAAGTATTTTGTTTCAAATCAAATCAACTTGTATTTGTCACATGCACCGAATACAATGCTTACTTACTAGCCCTTAACCAACAATGCAGAGTTTTTAAAAAGTAAGTACAAAACATTTGCTAAATAACTAAAGGAAAATTAGTAACACAATAAAATAACAGTAACTAGGGTATATACAAGAGCTACTGGTACCAAGTCAATGTGCATGGGTACGGGTTAGTCGAGGTAATTGAGGTAATATGTACATGTAGGTAGGGGTAAAGTGACAATGCATAGATAATAAACAGAGAGTAGCAGCAGCTTATGTGAAGAGTGTGAAGGAATGTGAACGTATATGTGTGTGTCTGTGTGTGTGTGTGTGTGTTTAGAGTCCAGTGAGTGTACATCGAGTCAGTGCAAATAAATAAGAATAAATAACATAAGGAGTAAGGAGGAGGTCAATTTAATAGTCCGGGTAGGTATGTGATTAACTGTTCAGCAGTCTTATGGCTTGGGGGTAGAAGCTGTTATGGAGCCTTTTGGTCCCAGACTTGGCACAGTCTACGACTTTGGTGGCTGGAGTCTGCCAAGCTGTAGAACTTTTTGAGGATCTGAGGTCGTATGCCAAATATTTTCTTTGTAATATGTGTGCGTCTTCACACTGTGAAGTATGTCTTAATAAAGGATCTGGTATTACAGGGAACTGCCTGAGAGTTTGTTACATCAGACAACACACAAAAAGAAGAAAGCTTCACTTCCCCCACCTCAACCCCCCCAACCCACCCTAAGCCACCCCCCTGGCCCTGCAGTGTGTTTCATTAATAACAGGGGTGATTATCTCTCCCCTGGGAGTTTTGGCCTACACACACCAGCCCCCTGTGGGCTCGCTAATGAGCACCTGACTCACCAGCCTCCTTCACGGCAGCTTTACAAGCCCACAGCCACTGAGCATAAAAAGAGGAAGTTTGGATCTGAGCAGGGTTGTCTTCACTGTGACTGTGCTACTCAGGCTGTAGCATGAGTACCATCTGCTCACAATATTAAGAGAGGAGACATGCTCTGCACAAACTTTACCTTCCATTGCCTGCCCAAGGTGAGGGTTGTGTGTGTGTGTGTGTGTGTGTGTGTGTGTGTGTGTGTGTGTGTGTGTGTGTGTGTGTGTGTGTGTGTGTGTGTGTGTGTGTGTGTGTGTGTGTGTGGTTGTGTGCGTGCGTGTGTGTGTTGTGTGCATGTGTGTTCATTTTTGGAACACTTTTAGGCATTATAAAAGTGTTAGGAACGCTAATAGCAGAAAACAAAGCAGGATGATTATATATGAGCACATCACAACAACACCAAAGTAACGAACACGGGATAGTCATTGAAACGTTGGCACAATGAGGTGTGATCTGAGGCAACCATTCTACAATAACGTCATTGTTGTGCCACTGTTACTGTATGTCACCAATGGCATTGCTCCAGGGCCCACCCGAGACCACTCTGCCCAGGAGTGACCCGCCTGGAGAAACAGCACACCCGAGAGCACTCCAATCTGGCCAGGAGTGACCCGCCTGGTGAAACAGCACAGCGAAGGCACAGAGCGAAATCCACGGTAATACTGTATACATCCCATTAACAAGATTAATAATACAGTAGGATGAAGAGGCAATGGTGTGACCAACAAGTATTCAATTCCTGTGCGCCTCAATTAGTAGAGCATGGTATTTGCAACGCCATTATTGTGGGTTTGAGTCCCGCGGGGGGCACCCATACAAAAACTGTGTGCATGCATGACTATAAGTCGCTTTGGATAAAACGTCTTAAATGGCATAGATTATTCTACGGATACCGTCATGGAACCAACATGTAGTATTCACAGCCCTACACATACAAGGTTTCAGATAACATCAATATATAATTAGGGCCCTGAGGTTTGGTTAATCATGTCACATGACCTGGATGTTAACCTTAATCTAATGCTTTTTCATCAAACTGTCAAATTGCTTTCATTTTTGCTCTAATTCAAATTTTTGGAAAAGGCTTAAAATAAAGGTTAAAATCAAGGTCATGATTAATGAAAACACAGGGCCCTAAATATATTATATCACCAGGTTTCTGCTTTATAAGACAGATGGCATTGGCTATTGTCACTAGCAGATGCCAAATGTTTTCACCCAGTAAAAATTCTTACACAACTTGCTATTTGTGGATAGTGAATAATTGTTTCAGGCTGTAGGCTTAAATGGATAACTCTGCAAGACAGTTCAGAAGAGAAGGCAGGGAGAGGTAAGGATAGAAGGGAGGGAGGGAGGGTAGAGGGCTGGTAAGAGTGTGAAATGGAGCCGTGTGCAGTAGACTTTAAGCCTATTCATTCTGTGGTGAGGACAGTTGGAGCTCAGTACAGTTCTTGCTCCTCCCTTGTGAAATGAGCAGGAAGATTTTGTCCTATGAATTTTTTCTTCTATCCCCTTCATTATTAGCGAGTTGCTTCTTTAAAAAAGTGGAGAAAGTTCAGAAAGTGAAGCGAGTCGAGTAAAGTTAGAGATACAAATTAATTAACAAAAAGGTCCATTGTCATTGGACCTTTTCCAGGGCTTAGAAAGGATGTTGGCCAACATCCTTGCCGCAACGGCTCGCTCCAATGATCCAGACAGACCTCCTATGCTACATTGCTTTGATCTGCGGTACATGTTCATGGTGGAATTTAACTTCCAACGTAAGCAGGAATGATATTAAATGTTTTCTGGGGGTAGTTTGAAGAGACGCAAAACATAGTTTACATTCTTTATATAAACGTAGCTTATATTCCTTATTTAAACGTAGCTTATATTCCTTATATAAAAATATCTTATATTCCTTATATAAACGTAGCTTACAGTATATTCCTTATTTAAACGTAGCTTATATTCCTTCTATAAACGTAGCTTATATTCCTTATATAAACGTCGCTTATATTCCTTATATAAACGTAGCTTACAGTAAATTCCTTATATAAACGTATCTTATATTCCTTATATAAACGTAGCTTACAGTATATTCCTTATTTAAACGTAGCTTATATTCTTTATATAAACGTAGCTTATATTCCTTATATAAACGTATCTTATATTCCTTATATAAACGTA
>QNTS01007605.1:8748-25949 GCA_003317085.1 Hucho hucho
GCTAAAAGGACCCCATCTCCACTTCCTACAGCTAAAAGGACCCCATCTCCACCTCCTACAGCTGAAAGGACCCCATCTCCACCTCCTACAGCTGAAAGGACCCCATCTCCACCTCCTACAGCTAAAAGGATCAACAGATACCCCATCTCCACCTCCTACAGCTGAAAGGACCAACAGATACCCACCCTCCACCTCCTACAGCTAAAAGGAATGCTCCTCAGAGGTGGAAGGTCATTTGTAGACTGTTGCTGCGAAACAGCAAGTGGGAGACACAAGGTTTGAGTAGATAAGTAAATACGACCCCATATTTATGCCCATTGGTTGACAGAAAGGGAAGTGATTATTGCACGAGTGGTGGAATTGCCTCAGTGTGTCATGCTCATAGGCTGAAGTTAATAGGTGAATGACATTCCACATGCTTGACAATGGAAAAGGGGGAAGAGACGTTATGCTGATGAGGTAACAATGTAAACATTATCATAGGAATATCTGCTATGTGAGATAAAAAGCGATGTGAATTATTTCATAATTACTTGATGAATTTAAAAGTGACAAGCCATTCAGACCATCCTGATTGATGGTAAACTACATTATACTGACATCTTTACAAAACCACCTGACTGACCCCCAGTCAACTCCTAAATGCTCCCAATCTATAACCATGACACTATGTTTATTATACGATTCATGGAGTCTAACTGTTTGCAATGTTTATGTTTAAGGTAACCATGATACTGGAGTTCAGTTTGATTCTGCTGCTGATGAAAAACTATCAAAGGAAGCCATGGCCACAAAAGAGTACCGGTCCACTCGGGTGCCACCGTGCATCAATGACATGCTGGTTGCATATGCAGCCATGACAGGTAACTGTACTTGCTGAAATCTACACTCAATACCCCATAATGACAAAGTGAAAACAAGTCGATTCATTTTTGCAAATGTATTAAAAATAAACAGGAAATACCTTATTTACATAAGTATTCAAACCCTTTGCTATGAGACTTGAAATTGAGCTCAGGTGCATCCTGTTTCCATTGATCGTCCTTGAGATGTTTCTACAACTTGAGTGCACCTGTGGTCAATTAAATTGTTTGGACATGATTTGGAAAGGCACACACCTGTCTATATAAGGTCCCACAGTTGACAGTGCATGTCAGAGCAAAAACCAAACTATGAGGTCGAACGAATTGTCCGTAGAGCTCCGAGACAGGATTGTGTCGAGGCACAGATCTGGGGAAGGGGACCAAAACATTTCTGCAACATTGAAGGTCCCCAAGAACACAGTGACATCCATCATTCTTAAATGGAAGAAGTTTGGAACCACCAAGACTCTTCCTAGAGCTGGCCGCCCAGCCAAACTGAGCAATCGGGGGAGAAGGGGCCTTGGTCAGGGAGGTGACCAAAAACCAGATGGTCACTCTGACAGAGCTCTAGAGTTCCTCTGTGGAGATGGGAGAACCTTCCAGAAGGACAACCATCTCTACAGTACTCCACCAATCAGGCCTTTATGGTAGAGTGGCCAGACGGAAGCCACTCCTCAATAAAAGGCACATGACAGCCCGCTTGGAGTTTGCCAAAAGGCACCTAAAGACTCTGACCATGAGAAACAAGATTCTCTAGTCTGTTGAAACCAAGATTGAACTCTTTGGCCTGAATGCCAAGCGCCACATCTGGAGGAAACCTGGCACCGTCGCTATAGTGAAGCATGGTGGTGGCAGCATCATGCTGTGGGGATGTTTTTCAGCGGCAGGGATTGGGAGACTAGTCAGGATCGAGGCGAAGATGAACGGAGCAAAGTACAGAGATCCTTAATGAAAACCTGCTCCAGAGATCTCAGGACCTCAGACTGGGCTGAAGGTTCACCATCCAACAGGACAACGACCCTAAACACACAGCTAAGACAACACAGGAGTGGCTTCGGGACAAGACTCCTCCTGTCCTGAGTAAGAGCCCAGACTTGAACCCGATCGAAGATCTCAGAGACCTGAAAATAGCTGTGTAGCAACGCTCCCTATCCAACCTGACAGAGCTTGAGAGGATCTGCAGAGAAGAATGGGAGAAACTCCCCAAATACAGGTGTGCCAAGCTTGTAGCGTCATACCCAAGAAGACTCAATGCTGTAATCGCTGCCAAAGGTGCTTCAACAAAGAACTGAGTAAAGGGTCTGAATACTTGTGTAAATGTGATATTGAGATTAAATGAGATTTAAAAAAAAACAATTTTAACCGTTTTTAGAATAAGGCTGTAACAATAATAAGGCTGCCTGCCTGCCTGCCTGCCTGCCTGCCTGCCTACAAACAGGTGTTCTAATAGTTCTGCGAAAGGACAGGTCATTGACAGATAATGTTCTTGTTATAGATTATGTGGGCGTGATGAGCAGCACCTCTGGTTCACATATGATTCACAACATTAGTCAAGTGTTTTCCTCACCTGGTGCAGCAGAACAACATGTCTACAACTTGTTTGTGAAGGTACAGTGTTCATTCTTAGTTTTTTGGTTTGCACCTTTTCCTGAGTGACGTATAACACTCGACTCATTGTTAAAGCTATAATCTGGGATTCTGTTAAATGGTCTTCTCAATTCTCGATATTACCCATTTGATTCTTGAAGAATATAAGAAGAAAATACCTCACAAATGTGTTTTTCCTTTCATAACTCAACATGTAAGATTTGATTCCTCCAATGTTTACAAACAACACCAAAAACAATCTGGAACACATTTAACAAATCAAAGACGCTTTCGTAAACCCAGTTCGGAAAACCAAAACCGGCAACAAATGATTTCCAGCCTGTATGTAGTGATCATACTTCAATTTGTGAACCCGCAGGCCAACGCAAAGATGGTGGCAACACCCGTAGATGTCACAGTCGATGAAGGGAAGCCGACTCAAAGAAAGGAACGTTGTAAAATAATTATGACAATGGAATCCACCCTGAGGAAAACCCTTTACTTGGAAAGTCCAAATTAAACTGGTGTTAAAACAATTGACAGCACAGAAGGGTAGGAAGTAGATGTATTTGATCTTTCTGTTCTCAGCATTGCTTATCCATGTTATTTCCTTGCTCTATTTGTAGAGTCAGAAACCGTAATGTCTACAAGGTCTTCCCACTGTAATATCCCTCTATTCCTCCTTTTTTTTACATTTTAAGAAATTCTTAAACCAGTAGTCAGATAAATGTACAGATTCTTCAGTGGTCACCAACCTTTTCTGAGTCAAAAATGCAAGCTGAGATCTACCACTCCAGATTTAGCTTTTTAACATGGCTTCAACTTCAACCAGTTTAACGCAGTACTGGAGCATTGGGGTTTGTGCAGTAGGCAAGGCACAATACATGATCACTGCATATTGGCTATGCTTGGAATTGCCCTGCCAATGTTGTTCTTCACAGACCATTTTGAAATATTCGATGAAAAATGTGTAGGTATATAACGACACTGTTAATAACAACACATGTTGTATTACATGTGAGACACAGCTGAGTGAGCATAATCATTAGTTAGTTTTGTTTCACTGGACTGATGGCCTGCATATCATGGTCAGTCTGAGGGGAGGGAGGGAAGAGCGGAGAGGCTGCCTCTCACCTGACTCAGCGTCTCTCTGCTCTCCCTCCCTCCCTTTAGAAAAGGGGACACAGCTGATGGTGAAGCTCAAGAACGCACTGCATTATTTCTGCCTCATGCACCAATTCATGTTGTTACTCCTGTGACCAGAGAAAGTGAAATATTCCTCCATATTAAAAAGACAAGCCTCTAATAATAACAAGGCAAGCTTATGGGAACACTTTCCTATATTAATTCATAGCAGCTGCAGTGCTGGTTGTCGCGTGAGTGTAAGTAGGGAGAATGTGCATTTTATGGCTTTTATGGCAAACATGAACTTACTCATAAAAACAGCAGCTCTTTGCTGTATTCATTGAGTCTCTCTCTAGTCATGGTTTTAAACGTTTTTAAATCTCAGTGTAAATGTTGCTGTGCGTTCGGTCTATAGTCTATGCCTCGAGGAAACTGTGCAGACACAGTGATTGGTCAGCGGTAGGGCCTATAGGTGCACTTGATTTGCTCTCTGGGCCTGCCGGGTAGGCAGAGTTTTACCTTCCAGACACATGAAATGGTTCAAAATGGGAACACTTTGCCTTCCCTGGCGCTAGGGCTGCTGAATCAAGTGGACCTACTGCCAACATATAATATAGCGCAAGGCTTTATCCACAGAGTTTCTAAACCCAGAGGCACAACATCGGGAGACTTCCATGAACACTTGTGAAACAGACCAAACAGACCAGGCCGGGTTTTGAGAAGTCAATGAGAGAAGTGAAAAGTCTTCTTTAGCTGTACATTTTCTCCTAATCTAAAGGCACATTCTAGATTTGAGCCAATGTCTTAAGTAGTTGAACGTGTTATTACTAGAACCTCGTGAAAGTGGCAAACTGAAACGTTTTCATTTTTGTCAAAACAACTTTATATCGAAGGAGTGCCTTTGTATTGACGGTCTGTACATGCTCAGTTCGGTGCCAGACGGCCATTAGACCCGATGACGTGTTTCTATGCATGAGCTTAGCTGGCCAACGTCGCCATGACATCGCATACAAGTGTGATCGGGGATTTCTATTGAAGAAGCAGTTTTGGTCTTCATACTGTACTGTCTTTGCTTTATCGTTGGGTTTTTTACAGAAATGTTTGGTGATGCCTTGGAGATCCAGTTGGTGACCACTGACTTAAACTGTAAAGTTGCAACCATTTAATACCTTTGCTATGTTTTAATGTTTTTTCTCGACAGTATAGAGAAATAAAAAGCTTTCACATGATTTTTCCATTTTGTCTTCCTTTGTTGTCTAAGACTTTGAATTTGCTTTTTCTGAAGTACCAATGTCATTTTAAAAGAGGACTAACCAAGAAATGGTACATATTTTCTCCATATAGTTCTGTAAGGGTGATGTTTCATTAAGAAACAGCGATGAACTATCACCAGTTGAATAGGAAGCGCAAAGCATTCAAGTGTGTTCTGTAGATTTTGCATTAGGTTGTATTGGCACAATCACCCTGCACTGCACACCTGCCACCACTATAGAGGACAGCAGCAGCTCCTTCCTCCTCTCTACACCTCCCACCACTAGAGGACAGCAGCAGATCCTTCCTCCTCTCTACACCTCCCACCACTAGAGGACAGCAGCAGATCCTTCCTCCTCTCTACACCTCCCACCACTAGAGGACAGCAGAAGCTCCTTCCTCCTCTCTACACCTCCCACTACTAGAGGGCAGCAGCTCCTATAGTACCCTTCCTGCTCCGTAGTCTGAATTGATCAACACAGCTGGGGACAATCAATAGACAGATAGCATGGCAGACTCTGAACAATATAAATAAGTGTTTGGGGGTGATAAAAAACAATACCAATAGTTTTCAATTAAAAATAAAGGTATTTATCTTTTATTGTAAGTGCAAAATTCTTTAGTGGGTATTTCATTGTAAATATGAAAACATTTACATTAGTCAATGGGTAAGAAAACAAGTTGCGGCATCAGTGTTTCCATGACAACTACTTATCAATGACCAGCTCAGTTAATCCCTACCATTGTGTCGCTGACTTGTCATAATGCTGCATCAAATGTACACTCTCCCAGGGGCGTTGGCAGACACAATGTAAGTAACTTCATTTATGTCTCCCTAACTGCCCTGAATACCTCTGTTGATCCTACAGCCATTCATTGTCTGCAATAATCATGTCCCTATGTACCAGAGTTATACTGTTAGCACTGAGGTGGTTTTCACTAGTAGGAAGTCCACTGTGTGCAGCTCACCCTGCACTATCAGGGTAATAATAAGTAACATGAGCATGTCTACTTCTGCTAAGCTTCCCAGTAAAGCATTGAAAACAATCAAGCATCCCAGTAAAGTGCTAAAAATAGCCCGTATCAACATATGTAGCCTAAGAAACAAGGTTTATAAAGTCAATAACTTGCTAGTAACAGATGACATTCATATTCTGACTATTTCTGAAACTCACTTAGATAATACCTTTGATGATACAGTGGTAGCAAAACATGGTTATAACATCTACTTCATGTAAAGCTTAGAGAGGATCTCATGTTAAATACTGTAATACGAAGTAATATGGCTACAGGTTCATCTGCCTCACCTAAATCCCATTCTGGTGGGAAGCTGCTATAGACCACCACGTGCTAACAGTCAGTCTCTGGATAGTATGTGTGAAATGCTTGATAAAGTATGTCATATCAACAGAGAGGTATATTTTCAGGGTGATTTCAATATTGATTGGCTTTCATCAAATGTCCACTCAAGAAAAAAGCTTCAAGGTTATCAGTCAACATACCAGGGTATTTGCAAATGAAATCACCAACATGTATCGATCACATCTTTACTAGCCAGTGTGTCTATGTATGCGGATGACTCAACACTAAACACGTCAGCTACTACAGCCACTGAAATGACTGCAGCACTTAACAAAGAGCTGCAGTTTGTCGTGGAAATTCTATACAGGGACACTCAAAGTCAAACTTAAATGAATGATTCTTTATTGTCGGTTAATCTGGAGAGGTTCCAACAAACTCAGATGCATAAAGTACCGGTCCAAAGTGAGCTCCGCCGGAGGAGTCCTGCTAGTTCTCTATATTGCTGCTTACACAGACAAGTTCTATTTGCATGGTTTAGCATATTCATCATTCATAGTTAATTAATCATTGACGTTTGGTTCATGCATGTGACCGACCAATACCTCACAAGCTTCTTCTCTTCAAGATGAGACCTTGAAACTGAGATATCCCTTTCCGTTCTCAAAACAAGGGTCTGGGCGTACTGCCAAATTGCAGATACTGAGAGTGAGGATTCATTCAATCAGTCACTTGCATGAACACATAAATTGGTTATTAGAAAAACACAAACATACCATTTTCCATCACAAGTTAGTTTCAGAATGGGTGGCAAGGAATAAGTTAGTCCTAAATATTTCAAAAACTAAAAGCATTGTATTTGGGACAAATCATTCACTAAACTCTAAACCTCAACTAAATATTTTAATGAATAATGTGGAAATTGAGCAAGTTGAGGTGACTAAACTGCTTGGAGTAACCCTAGATTGTAAACTGTCATGGTCAAAACATATTGATACAGGGCCCACCTTCACAACTATGAAATAACACATATGGAATCATGTAGTAACCAAAAAGGTGTTAAACAAATCCAAATATATTTTAGATTATCCAAAGTAGCCACCCTTTGCCTTGATGACAGCTTTGCACACTCTTGGCATAATGTCTACAATGTAGAAAATAGTAAAAATAAAGAAAACCCCTTGAATGAGTAGGTGTGTCCTACCTTTTGACTGGTACTGTGTATATATAGAGAGAAACAACAACCTTGGAACTTCTTGTAGGCTGGGCTACTCAAAGCAAGAAGATTCAAGAATGCGTCTGATTACAGAAGATAACAGGTAGGTGCTACTTTTCTTGCAATTGTCTTTGTCAGTGCCTTGGACCAGATATAGAATATCTTACAAAGAAATATAGAACACAGAACAAATCTACAGACTAAAATATTGTTATTGTAAAACAATCAACTTTCTGGTTAAGAATATAAAATAAATTTGCTGTCAAATGACCCTTATTAGATATGAAAACAATGTATACTCTACTACTATCCTGTAGTGAGATCAGATTAAAGAACTGTATATTACTTGATTAAGTGAAAAGTGAAATACATTCTGAATAAAAAGTGATGAATGAAAAGACTGCACAAACAAAAATGCCTTTCTGAGAGTTGATCTAATTCAGTATCTAATTCATTTAGTTTAGAAAAACTACTAATTATGAACGTGTTCTGATCTGACAACAGTATATTATACACAACATAGAAATGTCAGAGAAATTGGCATAAGATATTGTTTGAAAAAAGCCTGAATTTTACCAAGCTTCTTGTGTATTCCTAGGACTAAAATGGAACGAAACAGGGCGGGACCTTCCTGAACTTGTACATGTTGTCAATATCTTTCACAGTCCTGCCAAATCAAATAGATCAATGTACTTTATTGACCCGAGTCATTTAGCATTAATATATTGATCAGTCATTATCTTTCTCTCACTGCCTCTCCTGTGATCTCTCCCATCTCTTATTCTCATGTTTCCCTCACTGGAACTTTCGTTCTCTTTCAAAGGTACCACTTTTTGGTCAGAGAGCTCACGATATGAAGTGAGCGCCCTGTCACTCACAACTGCTGGATCAAGGCGTATCCGTCTACCTGTTTTGGCTTCTCTACGCGGTGCCTCCCTATCAAGTGTGAATCCTTGCTTTTCAACTCTTCTGTCCAGACTTCTGTTCACCTGAAACAAATCGCAGGAAGAAAATTATAATTATAATACACTGTACACTCAAGGGATTTTTTTCAGATTTTCAATGGAACATATTTCTAACCTTGGTGAAGAGCTCGTACATGTGGCGGGAAGTCGAAAAGTCCTCAAACACCTTCTCCATCTCCAAAAACAGTGGGCATCCATAGTCCGGGTGTATAATTTTTCTACAATTAAGAAAATATGAAATTGAGGAAAAGAGAGCCCAAACTTGAACCAAGAGAGAATTATTTTTGTCCAATATAAAGCATCGACTACCATGCTATAGGAAAGGAATTTATACCTGGACACACGGTATACACAACCATGATGTCAGATGCTGTGGGAAGCAACTTTGGCGTCGAAGGACCATGTTCTGTACATCCATCCGTGTAAAGGTGTAGCGGATGCTCCTTCACTGAAAATAAAAGCAGTTCATTCAATTTTTTTATTTTTATTCTATCGTTATTAAAATGTGACACCGACAACACAGAACATCACAAAGTCATACAGCCGTAAGCCTACGTACCTCCCCTACAGGCTTGTACAACAAAAAGCTTGGGTTTCTCACAGAGGGCTGGGCACTGGCGGTTGTTAAACATCTGGTAGATTTCTTCCAGCTGTATCTCCTTCCCATTAGACAGAGAGATGTGTCCTAGTCTACCATGACACATGATCACCACCATGAGGCAACAGACGTCCTTTGGCAGTTGGTCTCGAAATCTCCTGAATGCAGTCACCACCTCCTGAAATGAACGCAACATACAGCATGGAATTAGGATTTTTCAACACATGGATATATTTTTAAACATGAATTCTTGCATTTCTAGCATATGTTGCGGTGTCATAGCGATGCAGTTGTTCAAGTTACAGTAACATGTCAGGTACGACTTGACTACTTTCAGTTTCCTTCTACTTGATTTCACCACAATAAATAGCTGTTTAACCATGATCTTTAGTGAACATGATTGTTTCACAAGGTTCTTCTTACTAGTCCCATTCACACCTTTACTCTACTGTAGACTAATAATACTCTATGTGAGCATGATTGTTTCACAAGGTTCTTCTTACTAGTCCCATTCACACCTTTTACTCTACTGTAGACCAATAACACTCTATGCCAATTGAGTGTAAATAACTAACTGAAATGTAGTACTGCTCACTGCATATTGTTAATTGTACACCATTGCTCTATAGCTACTATACTGTAATGAAACTTACTTTTTGATTAAGGGCATTAACCGCTGTGTGAAGAAAGCCATTTGTTTTGAAGAGCCCTTCCATTCGTTGAACATCATGTTTGGCTCCACTTCTCTCCATGTCACAAAGCATCAAGGCTCTACGGCTCTTAGTTAACTTATACCTATCCATCTTACAGTCTGCCTCGTGTAGAGCTCAAGACTCCAGAGACCTCAAGACAAAGATTCAACAACACCAACGTAACCTTGCTATACAATCTCAGAAATGTTTACGTTAACATGAACTTGCCCCTTTGTCTTCAAAGTCAGCTCTGGCAAGAGGCGGATGCTTGAAGGGTGTGATAACGGTTAGTGAATGCAGATACTAAAGTCACATTAAAGGGCGTGATAATGGTTTGTTTTGTAATAATCTACTGGTAAAATGCTACTGAACTTCAGGAAAAGCTTTGTAGTTCACTGATAAGACATTAAGGTATACTGTTTATTCAAATCAAATTAAAATACATTTTAAATTAACATAGTTGTTTTGTAAAGGATAAATTATATCTGGGTTATGATTTTGGCTGTAAGCCAAGGATAGCTAAATCGTATTGAAACTAAAAGCTTCAGCAGGGTGTTGTTCTCATTGGATAAGACTGTTTGTCTATGACTCTGGTTAAACAAAATACAGAGGAGGGGGTGGGTAGGAGGTGCTTAACAAGGTGTGTGGAATGTACCTAGCTATGTATTGTTTTGCAACAGTGTGCGCGTGAATTTGAAAGCAGACGTTAGTTGAAAATATTGTGGCAAGACAAATGGATAACTCTCAAATCCAGGTGAGTTGACTCATTTTATTAATACATTGTTGTACATGTTTTTACATTTCTAATCACATCAGTATATTATGGCACCAATATGGGCCTCAGTGGAGCAACAACAACCAGGCAGGGTTCTTCTAAACCAATATGGGCCTCAGTGGAGAACCAACCAGGCAGGGTTCTTCTAAACCAATATGGGCCTCAGTGGAGAAACAACCAGGCAGGGTTCTTCTAAACCAATATGGGCCTCAGTGGAGAACCAACCAGGCAGGGTTCTTCTAAACCAATATGGGCCTCAGTGGAGAACCAACCAGGCAGGGTTCTTCTAAACTCAGATCATTCCAAGTGAAGTTCTTATTAGGTACTAAGGACAAGAACAGAAAACCTCAAAACAGCTTTTAGATTTCTAGCTTGTTGGTTCTGGAATAGTCTCCAGCATTCCTTTAACGTATAGCACTTTGTCCCAATAGAGGAATTCATGGCTAAAGTTAGACTTGCTGCTGGAGGTGTTCAACTACCTCAAGCCAATATCATGTGTTTTATGATCATTGTGTAGGTACTGTTGAATGTACATGCATTTTCTAACTGAAGCACTCTTTATGGCCAGATCTCAATCATGAAAGTGTTCAAGGTTACATAAAAGACAAAATAAAAATGATCTTATAGATATATGTTTTCTTTGTCGGTTCAACACAGCAGGACTTTGACAGATATAACTTGAATGGACAACGCAGAGCTTCGATGTTGTGTATCAAGAAGGATCACAAAGGTGCTGATAGGAACCTCAAAATAATAAGAAACTTTTCACGGATTATGGTTTCCTGTATGAAATTGAGATTGACAAAACTGCAGCGGTAAGTTTTCATGTTTCTTTATTTACCATCTGTATTAAGTACTCATTTATAGAAAGCGTATAATGCATATGGAGTGGCACAGCGGTCTAAGGCACTGTCTCTCAGTGAAAGAGGCGTCACTACAGTCCCTGGTTTGAATCCAGGTTGTATAACATCCAGCCGTGATTGGTTGTCCCATAAGGCGGCGAACAATTGGCCCGTCATTGTCCGGGTTAGGCCGGGTAGGCTGTCATTGTAAATAAGAATTTGTTCTTAACTGACTTGCCTAGTTAAATAAAGGTTACATTAACTTTTTCCATATTTTGGTCACATTACATCAATCTACACACAACATCCCATTAATGACAAAGTGAAACTGGTTTTTAGAACTGTTTGCTAATTTATTGAAACCTAAAAACGGAAATATCACATTCACATAAGTATTCAGACCCTTTACTCAGTACTTTGTTGAAGCACTTTTGGCAGCGATTACAGCCTCGAGTCTTCTTGCGTATGACGCTACAAGCTTGGCACACCTTTATCTGGGGAGTTTCTCCCATTCTTCTCTGCAGATCCTCTCAAGTGCTGTCAGGTTGGACGTGGAGCGTCACTCTCCAGAGATGTTCGATCGGGTTCAAGTCTGGGCTCTGGCTGGGCCACTCAAGGACATTGACTTGTCCCGAAGCAACTCCTGCGTTGTCTTGGCTGTGTGCTTAGGGTCCTTGTCCTGTTGGAAGGTGAACCTATGCCCTAGTCTGTGGCACTGAGCGCTCTGGAGCGCTAGTCTATGACTAGGGTGGCTGGAGTCTTTGACAATTTTTAGGGCCTTCCTCTGACACCGCCTGGTATAGAGGTCCTGGATGGCAGGAAGCTTGTTGCTCATGGTCAGCGAGTCCTTTAGGTGCCTTTTGGCAAACTCCAAGCGAGCTGTCATGTGCCTTTTACTGAGGAGTGGCTTCCGTCTGGCCACTCTACCATAAAGGCCTGATTGGTGGAGTGCTGCAGATATGGTTGTCCTTCTAGAAGGTTCTCCCATCTCCACAGAGGAACTCTGGAGCTCCATCGGGTCAGTTTGACCGGACGGACAGCTCTAGGAGGAGTCTTGATGGCTTAAAACTTCTTCCATTTAAGAATGATGGAGGCCACTGTGTTCTTGGGAACCTTCAATGCTGCTGAATGGTTTTCGTACCCTTCCCAAGATCTGTGCCTCGACACAATCCTGTCTCGGATGTAGACGGGTGTGTGCCTTTCCAAATCATGTACAATCAATTGGTGGACTCCAATCAAGTTGTAGACACATCTCAAGGATGATCATTGGAAACAGGATGCACCTGAGCTCAATTTGTTGTTTCATAGCAAATGGTCTGAATACTTATGTAAATAAGTTACTTCTGTTTTTTATATTTGATATATTAAAATCCTGTTTTGAAGATTCCTGGAATCAGGAGGAAATAAGAAGGGAACTCCGGAATCCTCCAACCAGGATTTTAAGAAAAACTGGGAATTGTTTTTTTCTTAAAATATCCTCTACTAACTATTGTGAAATGAAATTACACCAATGATTATTTAACGCTGTACAGTAATTATTTTAACATATTTAAATCTAAGATAATAAGGATTGTGGAGTGCCTCTTGACTCTGCTGCTGATACTAAACTATCAGAGAAGGACAAAGACACACGAACATACAGGTCCAGCCGAGTACCACCATGTATTGATGATATGCTGGTTGCATATTCAGCTATGACCGGTAATTACTTTGTATAATTTTTTTCAGTTTAAAAACACAGAGACTTAGAACGCACCCCTGCAGCACCCGCAAGGCTTTTTAAAAGCCATTAAACCATGGCAAAATGTTTGGAATAACAGGAAAGTAGCTTTAAAACTAAAACTTTTTTCTATCAGCCTCATGGTAAAATATGTAGAATAGCATGAGATTAGCTTTATAACTACACATTTTTCTATCTGCCCCATGCAGAGAATGGCAAGAACTAATTTTATTTATAAACAAATAATCATCTGACCGTGGCCTTGAAAAACTGGGTTACGGCTCTGAATACACAATCAATGGTTTGTGATAAACCAACTACAGTTTTCTTCCAGTCAAGCGAATAATTAATTGGTAACCTATTGTATAACCAAAGACAATAGATACATTAATCATATTGTTCAGATGCTGTTTCCAAGTGTATCAGAACTTCAAATAAATCTAGGTGTTCTTTAAAGGAAACATGAATGACAAATGCTGTTCTGTTACAGATTATGTGTCCTTGATGAGTGACCTGGGGACACATATGATTGTCAACATAGGTGAGGTGTTTGATGAATCAGCCACAGAGGAGGAACATGTCTATGACTTATTGGTGAAGGTACAGTTTTCCTATGAATAATTAATGGCAGACCTCCATGTGTTACATAGTCAACAAAAGTGGCACTGGCAACAACATTAACTCATGTTGGTGTTGATGTCTAATTGAAGTCTAAAATAAAGTTTTAACAAATGAAACTTTTAACAAATGAATATACCACTGATTGCCAGAGGGGCTTTTGATTTGTTTTCGTTTTGAGTGCTGCCATTTGGAATAGTTGATGTTGTTTATTTCCAACCAAAGCAGACTGTACATTGTGACAGACTGTACATTGTGACAGACTGTACATTGTTTTCTACATCCACAGGCCAATGCAAAGATGGTGATGAGAAGCGCTTCAGGAGATACACCAAAGAAAGTGTTGATGACAATCGAGTCCACCCTCAAGAGGCTCCTTTACCTGGGACGTAAAACTGGATCTGGAACTGAGACTACTAATTTAGAAAGGTAATAAGTTGGAAAGTATATGCATTTGGCGCTGGCTTTGTGTGCTCATGATTATCTTCCTACTCTATTTTTTCAAACTCAGAAACCATATCCCTGGTGCGACAATTCATCAGGAGTAGGATGGTTGAACTGGTAACCTGTCTGGATGAAATCCCTGAGCCGAAAAGGTAAAACATTGTCGTTCTACCCCTGAGCAAGGCGGTTAACCCCCAACAACTGTGTGGATGTGGATTAAGGCAGCCCTCTGCATCTCTCTGATTCAGAGGGCTTGGGTTAAATGTGGAAGACACATTTCAGTTGAAAGCATTCAGTTGTACAACTGATTAGCTAGAAACTTGTAACAGAAACAAAGGAATTAATAGTAACAGAAACAAAGGAGTTAATAGTAACAGAAACAAAATAATTAATAGTAACACAAGCAAAGGAATTAATAGTAACAGAAACAAGTCGTTTTCTTATTTATTTTCAAATTGCTGAAATAAACAGCCACTACAAATAGCCAACTTTAGCCACAACTACATTACAATCACTGAAAGTGATGGGGGTAATCGTGCAATAGTTTTTTAAATGGACCAATCACCTAATGCCAAACCATATATGGAGTTGATGTCAGTTGATCTGGCCATGACATTTCGAAAATTGCACAATTGCTCCTAAAAACTTCCATTGATTGTTAGCTAGCTGTGGCTAAAGTTAGCTGAAGTTTTGTAATGACTGTTTACAGAAAACCGCACCACGGCTTGTAGTTTCTCCTGGCTTATAGACTATTATCAGGGTTACTATCTAACATCAAGTTGTACAGTTTCGAACTTCCCCATTTTACATGCCGATGACATGTTTGCAGTTGTAGGTAGTTTTATTGACGTAATATTTCTTAGGCTTTCCTACCCTGTAAAGCCAAACACATTTTCTCCTCTTTCAGGCAGAATACATGTTGTCTCATGTGAAGTAAAGGAGCTGGAATAGCTGGTCAACATTGTGAAAAAGATGGAGACCCTGCAGAGGGACAGTTTAGAGGATTGAAGCGCCAATCTTGATACGCAGGCATTGAAAATCTAATATATAAATATTGAATTTGGTTACTAGTGAATAGACTTCAGGGGGAAGCCAAACGGAAGCAAACTGGGGAGGACTTTCCTGAAATAATGTAGAGAAGAACGTGAAGAAAATAACGGTTATTGAATCCAGACATGTTATGTTGTAGTCATGTTAAATGTACTGTCTGTTTTTGTTAATGTCTCAATGTATGGAATATTCTGATTTAATGCTAAATTGTTCGGGGCTAGTTGTGTGTTGATGTGTCATATGATAAATATTAATTATGCTGTCATTGTACTTTATGCAAATACTCTTATGAGGAGGATGCTGATCCTCATGAGGTGTCAGCGAGACAAAATCTAATGCTATAGATTACAATAGTTTTGCATGCTCTATCCAGAACAGAATAGATGCTCAGAAAGAATTCAACATTTCTCAAAACAGTTATGCTGGAGTGGCAAGGGGAGGCTGCTGGGCCTCTTGGGGAATACTGGGGCGTATTCATTAATGCAAACCATAGAGAAACATTTAGCAACAATAAATGTTTGTTGTTGGACAATTTCTGATTTGTCCCTCATCGTTTTGTGTGTTTTCTTATGTTTGGTTCCATTTGGTTCCTAATGAACACACTCCAGGGGGGAACCAAACGGAAGCAAACAGAAACAAACAGGGTGGAATATTCCTGAATTTGTCCAATAGAATTTTAGATTTGTTTATTTTTATTATTGGTGCGAAACATTTTTGCTACGGTCTGTATGGCCATGGCTCTACATTGAAGAGATGGTAGTATCTCTGAACATGTAGTAGAGGGCGCTATAGTGAGTGTCAGAGCTCCTTGCTCTATCCAGTGGACTGACTGTTTCCTTATTAAATCAGATTTTAAAACCTGGGTTCTGGGGACCCACAAGTCTTTCACATTTTTGCCCCTGCCCAGAACTAACACAACTGAATCCAGATAGTCAAAGAATGTATGAAAATGAAGAACGTCTGTATTAGATGTGATGGGTCGATTTAGCATTAGGTTGTACTGGTTCATCCATCTTACATGCAATACACACATCAAAGAATATCAGAATATTGATTTTACAACAGTCGCTAATTAATTAATTTCCTGTACAGTCTCATTCTGAACGTCGCATAATCTGGGAATCTGCACAAACCAGAGTCCCACTAAATAAGTCCGTACCACACCAATTGAGTTGATCATTTATTTACTAATTAGCTAAAATGATAATATAAGATACACAAACACACAGTCTAGACTATTGATGAGAAGTTAGTACAATGAAACAGGTCCCTAGCGGGCCAACACAATATGACACGTTACACAAAATGGGGATTTCAAAAGAAAGAGAGTGCATGAGAGAAAAGCACACTTGGGTGCATTTGTCAGCTATGCTTATTTTAACTCTATCCTTGCCTTGAACTGCCGCTCTTATAATGATTTAATTACGTGTTAAAGGTCTCCGATGGGGTGTCTCTTCGTGGACCGGGTTCCGACTTCTCTGATGACGGTACGTCTTCAGTTACCGGGTGTAACTCTCTGTTTCTCCTCACGATGTCAGAGTCCTTTCTCTTAGTGGTCTGTTTCCTCGCCCTTGTTCTGAAAAGGGGTCTTCAGAGGAGGGCTAATCAGCCGTGTGGATGGTTCCAGCGTGGGAAGGAAAACAGTGTAGACACACGATTCCTTGGAGAGTGGTGACTGGGTGGTCCTGCTTGAATTTCACCCCCTTAGACACAGCTACTCGTCCGTAGCATAGGTTCTTATAAAAGGTTCCTTTGTCTTCTTCAACCTCGTGTTGTGTTTTGGGGTTGCTGACCACTCAGACCTTGGCTGCAGCTCAGGGTCACTTAGTCTAACATGTTAATTCTTAACTAACATGTTTTATACCCTCGGGTCAGAAGTGGGCGTTTCTGCCTTTAGGGCAAGTTCTCTGGGCGTAACTAGTTATGAAGCTGGAGGTCTAGATTTAACTAGTTATGAAGCTGGAGGTCTAGATTTAACTAGTTATGAAGCTAGATTTAACTAGTTATGAAGCTGGAGGTCTGGATTTAACTAGTTATGAAGCTGGAGGTCTAGATTTAACTAGTTATGAAGCTGGAGGTCTAGATTTAACTAGTTATGAAGCTGGAGGTCTAGATTTAACTAGTTATGAAGCTGGAGGTCTAGATTTAACTAGTTA
>QNTS01007605.1:31892-42802 GCA_003317085.1 Hucho hucho
CCAACCCTCAGCCACTCTCAGCCCATCCCATCTGTCACCATAGACCAACCCTCAGCCACTCTCAGCCCATCCCACCTGTCACCATAGACCAACCCTCAGCCACTCTCAGCCCATCCCACCTGTCACCATAGACCAACCCTCAGCCACTCTCAGCCCATCCCACCTGTCACCATAGACCAACCCTCAGCCACTCTCAGCCCATCCCACCTGTCACCATAGACCACCCTCATTTGGTTTCCATGTGCCATATATTTTTCAATTGTTCTGTGATGTTTTATATAATTTTTTGAACGTTTCTAATCCTATTTTATCCCCAGATTGTGAGCTAAAGATGAAAACCTATCCAACGAGTTGTATTATATTATAGACTGATTTGACTTTCCAGATCGCCAAACACTGCTATTTGTAAGGTTAATTTTAAGTGAATGAACCTGTGACCAGAAACAAGCTGCAATAGGGGCTCATACCAGAATAAATTATTCAGTTATTCTGTCTCTTCGCATCAAAATCTACAGAGCTGAGATTGTTGTATGCCCCATATATATAGCATTCTGTTGGTGGCAATCATTTTGTATAATCATTTAAATTGATGTTCTTGTTGGATCTAATTTGAATAGATAGCATTTCAATGGCCATAAGAAATAGATACGGAGACAACAGACAGCCTAGTTTTAGTCCTCTTAAAAGCTCAATACTTTCTGAGAAGTAACCATTATATACTATTTTACACCTGGGGATATTCTCCCTCCTCTCTCTCGTTCCCTGCCCCCTCTCTCTCTCTCTCTCTCTCTCTCTCGTTCCCCGCCCCTCTCTCTCTCTCTCGTTCCCCGCCTCTCTCTCTCTCTCTCTCTCTCTCTCTCTCTCTCTCTCTCTCTCTCTCTCTCTCTCTCTCTCTCTCTCTCAAACATTGTCTCTCTCAAACACTCTGCAACACACTCTCTCTCTCTCTAACTTGATACAGATTAAATCAGTGTTCCTAAATCCTAATCCGGTATAATCCAGCCAAGAGGCCTTTAGATCGACTGATAGCTGACATGTTTAGTTTAGATTTGGGCCATTTTTAGGTCACTGCTTGAAATTCTTGTCATAATTTGTATTTCGTTTTTCATCAATGACGTCTGTTCATGGACTTTTACTGAAAATAAAACAGTCAAAATTAGTTATTTGATTATGTCACTTAAAACCATTGTACTGCACCTACAAATCTGTCTGTACTCATTTCTGTAATGAACACAACATCTTCGACAGATAATGACTTTTAATAATGAAACCAAATGTGATTATTAAAATCTTGTGATAAAGACTGGTTGTCACACACAGCACAGCCACTTCAATCAAATCATCGGATGGATGAATATATTACAACACCATAGAGGGGGGAAAACATGATGTAATCTTTCTAGGACTCATATGACCCGCCCCCCCTCTCTCTCTCTCTCTCTCTCTCTCTCGGGGATCGGGACAGATGGGGCGAACAGGAGGGGTGGGAGTACTTTAATTCTGCTAACATGTGACTGCGAACTGGCACAGTTTTAAACGCTTACGTGAGGGAAACGGCTAGTCTGCGTTGGTCTCTTGAACGGATCCGCTCGAGCTCCTCTGTCACCGCGGTGAGAAACAAAAAGAAAATAAGTCTCGGACTGACTGACTGACTCTGAGTTCAATTTCTAAGCGCATTAAAACAACTTGCTGTGGCCATAGTTCTATAGACCAACTGACTAGTTCAGTGAGTGCGATACTCTTTAGATACTGAACAAAAATATATAAACGCAACATGTAACAATTTCAACGATTTTACTGAGTTACAGATTATATAAGGAAATCAGTCTGGTAAAATGAATTTATTAGGCCCTGATCTATGGATTTCACATGACTGGGCAGGGGCGCAGCCGTGGGTGGGCTTTAGAGGGCATAGGCCCACCGACTTAGCAGCCAGGCCCACCCCCAAGCCCACCCAACATCCCGCAGGTTAAAACGACGTATGTGGAGGTCCTGGGCTGGCGTGGTCAAACGTGGTCTGAGGTTGTGAGGCCGGTTGGACGTACTGCCAAATTCTCTAAAACAACATTGCAGCATTAAATTCTCTGGCAACAGCTCTCGTGATCATTCATGGAGTCAGCATGCCATTTCCACGCTCCCTTAAAACTTGAGACATCTGTGGCATTGTGTTGTGAGACAAAACTGCTCATTTTAAGAGTGGCTTTTTATTGTCCCCAGCACAACGTGCACCTGTGTAATGATCATGCTGTTTAATCAGCTTCTTGCTACGCCACACCTATCAGGCGGGTGGATTATCTTGGCAAATGGGAAATGCTCACTAACAGGGATGTATATAAATGTATGCATACAATTTAAGAGAAATAAGCTTTTTTTTTTTCTGTATATGGAAAATGTCTGATTTATTTTTTAAATTTCAGCTCATTTAACATGGGACCAACACTTAATATATTGCGTTTGTATTGTTGTTTTCGAGTTGTGGAGGTTTCATGAACAGTGGATTCAGCACCATGGACAGCGCTGCTTCTCTATGCAGCAGACAGTAGCGATAGATAGCACCATGGACAGCACCTCTAGAGCAGCTTCTCTATGCAGCAGACAATAGCGATAGAAAGCCACGTTGGATTAAGCTATGATTTATTTCTGCAGAATAAAATCATGCACTCTGGACTGTGGTGAAGGCCGATGGGAAATTACAATAATCCTAATCTTCCTAACTTCGAAATAGATAGTGCAGCCTACTGTCAATCTCTAAATTATGAACAAATGGACTTGGATGGTTTGGCCACCACATTTATAAATGTACAAAATTGAAATGTAGATTAGGTTTATATGCTATTAATACGTTCTTATGGATATTTAAAATGCATATTAAAACATTAAAGAAGAGATGCATAGCACACTATTTGCCTCTGTACAAGCCGTGGGAAACCTTGCATTCCTGAGGCAATCTCTCTCTCGCTCTCTCTCTCGCTCTCTGTCTCTCTCTCTCTGTCTCTCTGTCTCTCTCTCTCTCTCTTTTTTTCTGTCTCTCACTGTCTCTCACTGTCTCTCTCTCTCTCTCTTTCTGTCTCTCACTGTCTCTCACTGTCTCACTGTCTCTCACTGTCTCTCTGTCTCTCTGTGCGCATGCATTCTGTTGGTTCTGTAAAAGCGGTTATCACCAGCTGTTGGTGCACGTGGTTTCTAAAAGCAAAACACTGAAGAGCGAGAGAGAGAGAGAGAGAGAGAGAGAGAGAGAGAGAGAGAGAGAGTGCATCAGAGAGTTTCTCATTCAGCTCGAGGAAGAAACACATCCCAGTCGCACATCGCGGTTTGAGTGACACAGATACAGGTTTACAGCTTGACGCACAGAAGGAGAGAGAGATTGGAAAAGAGAGGGATAAGACAGGGAGAGAGAGAGAGATAATGGAAAGAATGAGGAAATAAATATTGGATTAATAAAAAATACACCAACGGAGGACTATTTTTCCCTCTCACATGAATGGGAATACAGCGGGATATAATATGGAGTCTAGTGAGCTATTTTTAAATGTGTTTGATTGACAGACTTTTAGCACCACTGAACATCTAACGGTGGAAGGGACGAGGCATGCATAACGCGAGCCACCGACTGGCGGAGAACGAGAGCGAGCCTCACCTGCCCGACCCACACACGGATTTACCCGCCACTCGCCCACTCGTCGGCTGCGTCCTCTCACTGCTCATCCTCTGGACATTACTGGGCAACTTCACGGTGTGCGCGGCGGTTCTGCGTTACCGGCACCTGCGCGCCAAAGTCACCAACATCTTCATCGTGTCTCTGGCGCTGTCGGACCTCCTCGTGGCGCTGCTCGTGATGCCGTGGAAGGTAACGTCTTATAATCGATTGATTATATTTCATTGATTGAAAATGGATTGATAACAGATATGATTGCCTAGAAAACGGATTTCAGTGTCTCAAAATTGTCATTGACTCATTTCATTCTGTTTTGTCAGTTGTATTATTGTGGATTGACACTAAAAATAAACGTTCTCTCTCTCTCTCTCGCTCTCTTTCTTTCTCTTTACATCTCTCTCTCTCTCTCTCTCTCTCTCTCACTCTGTCTCTCTCTCTTTCTCTCTCTCTCTCACTCTGTCTCACTCTGTCTCTCTCTTTTTCTCTCTCTCTCTCTCTCTCTCTCTCTTTTTCTCTCTCTCTCTCTCTCTCTCTCTTTTTCTCTCTCTCTTTTTCTCTCTCTGTCTCTCTCTCTGTCTCTCTCTCTGTCTCTCTCTCTGTCTCTCACTCTGTCTCACTCTCTCTCTCTTTCTCTCTCGTTCTCTCTCTCTCACTCTGTCTCTCTCTTTTTCTCTCTCTCTCGAAGGCGGCGGCAGAGGTGGCAGGGTTCTGGCCCTTCGGTGCGTTCTGTGACACCTGGGTGGCGAGCGACATCATGTGTTCCACGGCGTCCATCTTGAATCTGTGCATGATCAGTGTGGACCGCTACTGGGCGATATCCAGCCCGTTCCGTTACGAGAGGAGAATGAATCGCCGCGTGGCCTTCGTCATGGTCGGCGTGACCTGGACGGTCTCCGTGGTGATATCATTTGTGCCCGTTCAACTCCACTGGCACCGGGCTGGGATTACCGGTAGTCCCGGGAGCGGTGACGATTTTACCCGGGACGTTACAGGATTTAACGTCAGCGGTGTATATCAACTCCACAGGACGGAGGAGTCGAACGGCTGGAACTGTGACTCAAGTCTGAGTCGGACCTACGCCATCTCCTCCTCGTTGATCAGTTTCTACATCCCCGTGGCGATCATGGTCGTCACCTACACACGTATCTACCGGATAGCCCAGGTCCAGATACGCAGGATTTCCTCTCTAGAGCGAGCCGCAGAGCACGCACAGAACTGCCGCTCGGACCCGCACGTGGATGTGGATGCAGATGGGCACGTGCACGCTTTCCACCGTCATCATCCTCCTCGTTCTAAACACCGCTGCTCCATCCTTCACCAAACCACCAAATCCCCAAAACATAATCATCATCACCCTGATCTTCCTCCCCCACAGCGGGCCCTAAGGTACTCCATTAGGAAGGAAACCAAGGTTCTGAAAACTCTGTCTGTCATCATGGGGGTGTTCGTCTTCTGCTGGTCCCCCTTCTTCATCCTCAACTGTGCCATGCCCTTCTGCCCAGGTAGGCTACTAAGACCTTTCACCTCGAATACATCAATGTGTTATTCATTGTCACCTTGAAAGAAGGTTCAGGTCGGCAACAGAATTCCCTTCAATAGATTTTATTGATGACGTGTTTCGGAGCAAGCCCCTTGGTCCGAGCACAACAGGTGAACCTTCCTGAACCTTCTTTTAGCACTTCAGTTTTACATTCCTGTCCAGACAACGTTTGAACTCTTGGTTAAAGCGCCAGAGCACTATAACTAAATATCACTGATCTGAGAGCAGCCCCCAGAAACACGATCCCTGTCTAACTCTCATGCCCATGTTCCCCCACACACAGGTCCAGGTACAGCCTCTAGAACATCCTCAGACCCCTCCTCCCAATCCTCCCAGCTCTACTGTGTCAGTGAAACCACCTTCGACGTCTTCGTGTGGTTCGGTTGGAGCAACTCTTCCTTAAACCCCATTATCTACGCCTTCAACACTGAGTTCCGCGAGGCGTTCCTCCGCTTGCTGGGTTGCCGTGGAGACAACGGGTGCTTTGGAGGCTGGACGACGAGCGCCACGCGCGTGGAGACCGTTGTCTTGGCGAGCAACGAGGCCGCCGGCGCCGGGACGGCGAAGAAGAACTCGCTCCACACAATGGAGATGGGCATGGCTTACGATATCGGCTGTGGCGCCGGTAGGGGTAGTGTCACATCTGGTGTAATCCGCGACCCAGTTAGGGGGAGGGCGCTACCGACACCGTTAACGGACCGTAGAGGAGCTGTAGCAGAGCCGGTGTGTGACTGTGAGGTGGATCCGGTTAGAGGAAGAGGGGACAGTGGTGCAAGTCTCTCGAGGACACCACCGGCAACGTTAACGGACCGGAGAGGGACGATAACACAACCGGAGGCGGTGTGCGACTGCCCCATGGAGGATTGTAAAATAGACGTAACGGAACGGGGACAACGGACTCAGATGATCCCCTCACAAACTTTCTGATGAACTTTCAAACTGTGCCAAACTGACCATACCGTTGATGTCTGTAGTGGTTTCATTTTCAATGCATCCACTACTAGTATTGTCTCAGCTGTTAATGGATTACATCCGAAAAATAGCTATGACAGGTTTATCCAAAACATTCTATGGCCAATTTGATGAAAGAGCATTGAGGATTGATTGAAATAGGGACATTTTCCACCAACGCTCTAGGCTAAGGATTCTCCAGCTCCAGTTCCTGAACTCCCAAAGCTCTGTAATATATTTCCTGACCTATTTTTATGGAAGTGTTCCCTCAAGGAGAAATGATCATGGTAAACAACCATATTGAAAAACACTGTTCTAGGCTGCCGTTGCATTAGGTCAATATCATTAGGTCAATATTAACTCCTGATTGGTGTAGGCCTAAGTCTGCGAAGGGGATAGAAGGTTAGAAGAGGTGAAAAGGTTTTCCCTGAGCTGTGTCTCGGCGGCTTCTACATTTCTACTGCCGTCTCTCAACCATCATTACCATCATATCTGTTCTGGACCTGTGGGTTTTATTTGTGGGGGGAAGTGTGACGCAGTGTGCGTCTGAAATGGCACCCTATTCCCTAGGTAGTGCACTACTTTTGACCAGGGCCTATAGGGCTGTCATGCACTACTTTTGACCAGGGCCGAAGTAGCGAGACTATATACAGTAGAGAGGTTATATACAGTAGAGAGGCTATATACAGGCACCGGTTAGTCGGTGACTGAGGTAGTATGTACTGTACATGTAGTTATGGTTAAAGTGACTATGCATTTATGATAAACAGAGAGTAGCAGTAGCGTAAAAGATGGGTTGGCGGGTGATGGGTGGCGGGACACAGTGCAGATAGTCCGGGTAGCCAATGTGCAGGGGCGGTGACGATGATGATGTCCATCCAGGGTCTTTCAAAGCATATATTATACAGTAACAAAGTCTCACAACCAGAGCTCCCTCTCTCTTTCTCTCTACATCTCTTTCTCTCACTGTCTTCCCCGCTCTCTCTCCACACCTCTCCCCCCTCTCCATCTCTCTCTCACTTTTTTTCCACTGCACTCTCTCTATTACTCTCGCTCCTCTATCTCTCTCTCACTTCCTCTCTCCCTCCCTCCATCTCTCTCGTCCTCCATCACCCTCCTTCTCTCCTCCCTTGTCCCATCTCTACTCCACTCCTCCTAAACACATCCTCTCTACTCTTCTCTCCCTTTCTCTCTCCCTCTCCTCTTATCCCTCTCTCATGCGAGCAAGAAATCATTCATTTGTCAATCACATCCTATCCCTGATTAGGGTTAGTGCGACCTGTCTCATGCATGTTTGGCACCGAAGGACAAACTGAATGACTGACTTGAATTGTGAATTTGACCACACAATTTATTTTCATAATGAGCCAAAATGTACTGCTTTCAACCCAAAGTTGCAAAGGAAACGTGATCAATTTAATAAACACATGAGGGCAGCAAAATTGATAAAAGAGTGTGGCGATATAGCAGGAACAGCGGCATCTAGTTGTCAAAACCTCGTACTTGCACACTCCGTTAATGCAGGCTACTTCAATGACTAATTTCTCAGAGCAGGGGGAAACACATCACCAGATTCACAGGGAATACATGAAATAGTATGGAGAAGCAATACTCCAAGCCGCAGCTTCATACTACTTGTCCAACATAGACAACAGATGCTGCATACTGGTTGTTGAGGTGGATTGGCATGGGGTATGAGGGGTTCGTGGGTGGCTTTTGGATTGTCTTACTCATTGATAGGAAGATGTTTGGTCCAAATCAGATGTTGGGTACTATATTTACTGAATATTATCTGAATCCTATAAATTAAAATGACCAATTTGGATGCAATCAATTAAATACATTTTCTCAAATAGTATTTGATCCCAGGTTGCACATAGTAACCAGTGAGGTTGGTTGGAATGGCTTTGTGTGCAGGTTTCCTGATTCAAATCTCTCCGATCCATAACCTAACATGCAGAATGTCTGTATATGCGTGCCTCTGACTAAAAGCTAAGCCCAGAGAGAGAGTGTCTGTGTGTCTGTGTTTAAGAGTGAGAGAGAGAGAGAGAGAGAGAGAGAGAGAGAGAGAGAGAGAGAGAGAGAGAGAGAGAGAGAGAGAGAGAGAGAGAGAGGAAGAGTGAGAGAGTGAGAGCGAGAGAGAGAGAGAAATGGAGAGAGAGGGAGAAATGGAGAGAGAGAGAGAGATACATGGAGAGAGAGAGAGAATGGATAGAGAGAGAGAGACAGAGCGAGACAGAGATGGTGTGTTAGTTGCGTAACCTCCCTCCTCTCTCTCCCTCCCTACCACCTCTAGGTTCTCTCCCTGGACTGTTAACCTGTCATCATGTGTTTGGTCCCTGATTGGTGGAAAGCTGACCAGTAGGCTGTTAGTGTTTTTCCTCTTCTCTTCTTTTCTTCCCTTATTTTTATTTCTTTTTTTTTGGTGAATGACTGAGTCTGTCTCCCAAATGGAACCCTATTCTATTCCCTACGTAGTGCACTACTTTTGACCAGGATCCAATGGCACCCTATTCCCTATATAGTGCATTACTTTTGACCAGGGTCATTTAGGTCACAGTCTCTGTCTCTCTCTCTCTCTCAAATAGGGTGCCATTTGGGACGCACTGAGTCATACAGATGTAGGATCGTAACTTGATCACCCTGTTGCAGGAGAACTTTCCTGCTATGCAGGAACATTTAAATGTGCAGTGCATTTTAGGTTAAAAGGCTTCTGAAGGTTGCAATTTCCACATTGAAATTTCAAACTTGATTTTTCCGTTACGAAAAATGCATCAAACCTTAACAAAATGTCCATTAATTATAATCCAAATAATAATCCACATTTCCTGTTGCTGCAGGATTATTTTCCTGCTGTAACAAACTGGCTCAAATTATGATCCTACATCTGTACGAAACAAGGTCAATGTGATGTACTGTGAACAGGACAGGAAAGGTCTTTGGAGAGAGGGAGAGGGGGGAGAGGGATGGGGAGAGATGGATGGAGAGAGAAACAAAAACAGATATAGAGGGGGGACAGGGAGACAATGACAAAAAGGGACAGAGAGAGAGAAATAGAGACAGAAAGAGCGAGAGAAAGCGCACATGGGAGTGTTTGACCTTCTACGCCATGTTCCTGAACCACAACACACTGGTACATCCTGGCACACCACTCTTCTGTAATGTATACATTCAACACACCTCCAGGGTCTCAATAAAACATGCAGTAGCACAACAACCAACGACGGTCTCCCTTTCTTCTTCCTATTATTGTCTCATCTTGTTACAGTGTTCTAGAATGGTGATTGTGTACAACATTCTGTAATAGAAGGCCAAGACCAAATGCTAAGGCCTACACACACATCTGACACTTTGGGTAGAACAAAATAGAGTTAAAAGACCAAAATATTTGTTTGAAGTAAATGTTTTATTGGTATGTTAATTGTGTATTGTTATAATATATATTTTTACAAATGTTTAAATGTGTAAAGCTTTTGGCTGTAGTCCGTGTCAAATCCGTAATGCGTCGACTGACCGATCAACAAATAATAGTGAGTAGTTCACTGGCTCAGTTTCACTGGACCCCCCTCTGTGGTGCCAGAGCTTTTCTTTAGATAATGAATCAATGTTTATTGGTAGGCCTATTTGGTGGTAATTTTCTCATTTTCTCATGTTAAACCTAATATTTCACCAAGCTTTAGGTGTCGCAACGCTGCCATGTTTAGACCGCCAGCTGGTAGCAATAACGTAATTAATTGTTCTGTGATTAAAGTTGATAAATTCAAACATTGCAGATTGTAAAATACATGTTCGATACAGCAGCCTACTAATCAGCTACCAACTGGTTGATTTTAGAGTTTACAACAGTCCTGTATAGGCTAAGAGCTGATAGCAGCGTTACCTGCCCGTCCTCGCGCTCTCTCCCAGCTTGGACAGAAAGTTGTGCGTAAAACCAATCTATTAATGCCAAATTATACAGTCAGTTCACCCTCAAAACACTCGCTTACTAGGGTTTATTTCATTATGCAGTGTACTATCTATAGCTATATATCGTATTCAGCTGCTATTTATAAACATTTTTATTAAAATGACATATCAAATGGCCTAACAATGAGGATGAATTCAGCAACTATTTATCGTTGAGCGGGTCTGTCTACCTAATAGCCTGCACAAATGGGCTGCAATATTCAAGGTACATTGAATTAAACCCAAATTGAGAGACTCCCCTGGTGCTTGGCTGCCATTTGACAAATACAAATAATCTCGCTGTTTTGTCCATAATAATCTCATTGTAAGTAGCCTACCCGTATCTGCGAGCTGTTGGCTGGAGTGCACGTGCCAAAACCAGAATGGGCACATTTGCAAAGCATATATAACGCAACATTTCTGTTGACAAAGCCATCATTAGAGTTGAATTTGACTGCACAAGTCATTTTTTATGTGTACTACGTCATCACGCACAGCCTTTTATCTACAACAAATCAATTTGATGGAAACATCTGGCGGGAAAATGTGCATATTTTAGAATATTTACATGAAAATCTGTCACCAATTGGATGGAAACCTAGCTAGTGGAGTCTGCCGAATTACTGTCCTTGTTTCATCCTTCATTTAAACTCTGTCAAAATGTAAAGATCAAACACATTCGCTTATATGTCATATTTTATTGGAATGTTGTTTTTAAACTGTCAGCCTTTAAACCAACATACAGATGTAAGCTCCTGGTTTAAGACTTTGTCTGGATGTTCAAGCCAATTCAGGCATTCATGCAGCTCATTTAAGGGT